>VTPC01083395.1:0-14769 GCA_011009095.1 Ignelater luminosus | reverse complement strand
ACACTTAACTTTGTTACCCGAACTCACAGTTTGAATTTCTTTTTTATAACCCACCTTCTGCTTAACGTAGTTATGACATGTTAAAAGTATTGCTATCGAAATATGTTTCACATTTTTTTAACTAAAATTGGAACACTCTTCTCATCATCACATCACTGTATTATTACATTGTAGTGATTTCTTAGCTCATTATCTTTAACAACTGTAAATAAAATTAAATGCGTCTAAGACACAGGGCTCCAATGCTGAGAATGATAGACGGAGGCGTTTCTTCTTAATAGGTGCCGTATATCAGTGAAGCTAGCAGAATTTTTCTAAGACAGTAGTTCACATTTATATTCCATACGATCGTAATACCTACACAGGTAGAAGTGCTATCGTGCTAGCAATGGAGACGTCAATTTGATAAGACCGATCTTTAACGTGATTAGAGTAAATTTATTGGAGAAGTTTACTTTCACTTCTAGTCATCTTAACTTTCTTCGTATTTTTGTTGCCATTTCATAATTTATTTCTTCCAAAACACCTTCAGATCCTAAGAAGTGGTATTAGATTAATGTCTTAATTTTTGTTGTTGTTTCTTAAAATTCCAACTAGGAGCAACTAGGAAGTGTTTTAGGTACTGTCACTACACCATTTCAGAAATCTAAGCGAGAGTCTTTGCTCTACATCTTTAAAACCTTCAGAAGAAAACGGACGATATTTAGATAGAAACCTGGTTTAAAGTCAGGTGTAACTTTATTAATTTACAAATAGTGTTTAGGTTCTCTCTTAAGTAATAGATAAGGAATGTTCAACTTGGAAAGCAAATTTATAGCAAAACTAATTCTAGAAGATTTTATAAGTAAATAACAGAAATTTAATTTTTAAAACATCAGATTACAATATGAACTACCTACATATGCCTCAGCTTACTTTGCAGTGATGAATCTTAAATTTGACTTTTTAAGACCTATTGACATGAGAAGAAAAAATATAAAAATATGATTTTCCGTTTAAGGGCTTATTTGATCATTCTCAACTGTTTAATATTAACATCTTGGAGAACATAACTTTTATCTTCCTAGACGGCTATATTTACATAAACCTCATGAGCTAGAAATCTCAAATAAATTTTTTTCAACAACATTAATTTTCAAGAAAAATGAAATACGCTTTTGGTTCATAATTTACTTACTATTGACGATTTTAAGGTGAAGTCATGTTTAACTAAATGAATACTATCAGTGCTCTTTGAGAAATAACAGAGCTGCATTGTTAAAAATAGCGTTCATATGTAGAGTACATTTTATGTGAAACTTACTAACAATGCGTCACCTCTCATGTTAAACCAAAGCAAATAATTTCCAAATACTTTTTCAGTCAGTTTGAACTAATTTCTTTAGTTCAATTGATATTTTTATTGATAATCATAATAAATTACAATTAAGGCTATTTAGTGATGTAGTACTCAGTACTCACTGCGCATGTTAAAGGTCACTAGTAAAATATCTAAAGTTTTAAGTTCTAATTTATCATTTTTATCAAGTTTATATAATTACAGTTAACTCATTTTCAAAAATATGAAAGACTTATTATGTAGACGTTGTGTAACGGGCCAGTGCTCAAAGGTATGCACAAGTCCCGTCCAGACCAATGGTAGATGTTAAATCCCGTAGCTCATGCCGCAGATGGGGTGGATTCTCAAATAAACTTGGCTAATTTCTCACAAACAGAAGCTCACCGTTTTCCAAAACTCTTATTAAACTAATAGATGGTCGTAAAAGAGGGCGCCAGCAGTCGTAGATCGAAGGGTTCTGATGGTCGGTCACGTGACTACTCGTGAATCCGACACCCTGTATATAGACCTCTTACGAAACCTCACCCTGTGTGTAACTTACCTCGTGGAAGCTCTAGTTAAAAAGTTACTTGAAAAAAAAAATTATGATTCAATAAAACAATACGAAACTGATCCTGTCTAAGCAAAGTTTTCGTATAAAATATTTCACAAAGTTCGACGTTCTCCTATTAGTCTTTAAACATTAAAATTCATATAATAAAACATAGCAGGTTTTCTTTCTTACTCATACAGGAATTCTTTCGTCCAGAAGGTATGTGCAGACCTCTGTTTTCCGACGAAAGGCAGCTAAATCCAATAATTGAGAAAACTTTAATTTCGAAGAACAACCACTTATTTTACGTTAATCAAAAAAAACATAAGAACAAAATCCAGGCGTTTACACACAATTTTATAAACGAAAATCACTGAGGGTCAAGCACTAATAAAATTTTGCGGAGCTTCCAAAATGTAGTATACACACAGATGCTACACCAACGGGGCCAAAATGGTTGCGTTCCTACCCTCTACAATTTCTGCTTCCTGGAGGACACCAGCGTAATTATATTTGGGTTATACATTCCCCACGATAACGAAATTTATAAGCCTTGCTGTTGGCAAACAAACCACTTTCTTCCGCGACTATTGCGCGTCTCTGACACGAAGAAATTACGATTTCTCCAGTCCGATCTCTTTTTTTTTCTAAGAGGGTCGCTTCACTTAATTTGGTTTGAATCCAATTAGGGGATGTAGAGGTAAACGTCGAAAATTACCACACGTTGGTTCAAGTCAACAGCTATCTATGTAATGCCTAACCTCTGCGTTTTTTGTTACGCAGTTCGTACTTACGGAAGTGGGGTTAAAAAGTCGGATATACACCCTAACAGATTAAGACATTAATACTCTTTATGCGACAATGGAAAATTTTACTTGTAGATTCGCTAGTTTAAATTTGACTTCCCCGAGACTGTGTAACTGCAGTATTGCAACTAATGATTCTGGGAATTTGATATTGGAAATCAACGAAAGACACGTGTACTGGAGTCTAGGTATCGAGACTACAAAAATATTAATTCTTTAAAATAACATTGTAACAAACATTCGTTTAATGAAACAATTTAAATATTGCGCGTCAAGAAAACAAATATCCAAACGAAACTAAAAAACAGGGGCGGATTTAGTGCGAATTTTTAAATAACATTACAGTTGTCGTAGCAGATAAGTTAGATTTAGTCTATCTAAAAATACAATGAGAAGCAAGCGGTTTACATAAGTTGTATTAAATACAAACGGTGAACTTGCAACACTGAGAATAAGTAGAAAAGTATTTTAGATTTTGAAATTTTGATTTGCACGAGTTCTACACCACAAGTAGACATTTTCCATTTTTAAGGAAGCCTTTCAAAACAATGACCCAAGACCTATCGAAGTGTTTCCAAGCAGTTAACTGTAAGCAAGCAAGTAAGCCAAAGTTAATTTCCCGCCGCAGGCGGGGGGTCGTTTTAAGCTTCTTCAGCCGTTTGGAAAGGGGCGATTGTGTAGAGTCAGCGACTTAGAATCCGGTTCAGCTCGTGCTCGTCCTGTGTTTCGTGTGTGCGCGCGTGTGTGTTTGTATTTGTGTGGGTGTAGTAGTTGTAGGTTTAGGCCGAAGATGGTGGGTCGGCAATTCCTCGGTGTTGTGATGGTAGAGAAGGAGAGGCTGATGCAGCGCGTTTGTATGCAGTGGTGGATGAATCCGTGGAAAATTCTGTTCCGGCAATCGCCTTGATCACTAGGGGAAACCACCGAAAAACCTAGTGAGAACAGTCGGTCCGGGGATGCCCCGGACCTCCCGAATGCAAACGTAGAGCTGACGCTGACTACGTTGCTTGGTAGTTTCGCGGAGGACTGTAGATGGGGATTTATCTGTAAATAAGTGGGGTGTCGAGAAATATGTCTAACAACTCGGGGGAGAGGTTTTCGGCACTCTCATCATGACAGAGGGCGGATGTTTGACTTTCCTTTTGGGTTTTCTGTGAGCGGCCGGAGCCGGGGTTCTGAGGATGTCGAGAACGTGCTCTCTGTTTTGTTCAACCGCTCTTCTCATATAGCGACCCCTTATAAATTTGAGGCGCGCATCTACAAGGGGTATTCATGCTCTGTCACAGACTTCCTCCAAAGGGAAGAAGCGCTCCAGGCGGAAAATCCTCCTGCAGATGGCCCTCTCTTTCTGTCGAAACGTTAACTGTATGGGTACGACACGCACCCTATTAGGACAGTTTCAAATGGTTAGCTACCACGATGTGAAAAGATACTTGTACATTATAGGCTCTTTGGCTACCACATCAAAATCTGTTATGGTGGCTAACTCTTCAACAACGATCCAAGATTTATCGAGATTATTCCGAGTGATTAACTTCCAGGAAGAGACAAGCATCTTATTGAGGCGAGGGTGAGAAAAGGTTATTCCACTACTACACCAACGTAACCTTTTAACAGTGAGTCAAGACTTAAAAGGGATCCCAAGTACAATTACCAGCACGATGCGTGAAGTACATAAAAGTAGTATGTGCCAAAGGAGTTAGCAAGAACAGACCTTGCTAGACGCAAACTACTATTTGCCTAGCACGATAGAATGAGATATATGTAAGGTTTAAGCCGCTTCTCGCATTTTCGCAAAATACAAGGTAAACACGAATATTGCCAACGTTTTCTAAACGCCCTTAACAGAAATTTCGAAAGAGGCAGGTGTTGATTTTCACCACTTGCAGTCAAGGTTTGCGAGATCCTTTATTTGCCTATCGATATTGACAACAAATTGGTTTCCAACTGATTAGAATAGGTTACTAAATGTCCCCTTCCAAAACAAAATCGATGGTTTTCCGCGATTTTTGATAACTTACTAATTAAAGATTAAATTTTTAAATTTGTCGAGAATTAAAATTTTGATATTTATTTATTAGATTGCAGAATACAAGATTCTCGTTCTTTCAAATTTAGACACTTTCCATTCTTTCCTCTGAATTTTCCTTTTTCAGGAGTAAGTCTTTTTACATTATAATCTGTCTGTGACAGCTGATAGTTTTAGTGGTCTAATGGCAGCTTTTCCAAAAACTATTAGGCCAAAATTCGGTTGAAGGTCCCATTTCCAATCTGCAAAAAACTTTAAAAAACTTTACAGCAGCGTCTAATAGCCTTTCAGGGTTTATATTACCAAAACTGTTAAATTACACAAAAATTAGCTAATTGAGCGGTCTGCACCCATCCTGAAGTTAGGTTAACAGCCATTGCGTTGCTGCAAACGTATCTTTTGAAAGATCGGAAACAATGCTTTGCAAGATTTCCAAAGAGTTGTTTACATCTGATAGAGTAAAACCATCAGATAGATGATAGTAGAATTTGTAGTAAGAGAAAAGTAAAGAGCAGCCGGAAGACCTTCTATAAACGTGGTCAAGAAAGTTGATCTAACTTTGGTTTTCAAACTCGGCATTATAAAAGATAATATCACTAAATGCAATTAAGTCGAGTTGAGAAGAAGAAGATACAGACGAAGCAATTTCAAGAATTAAAAACGCTTTGCTGCTAGTTCATTTCCCGCGCTATATTTTGCAGTGTAATTGATGCAAGAAATTAAAAGAAGTAGAGAAAAACTAGAACTAAACCTATGTTTGATAAAATCGAGTCTCTATCATTAATATGCACTATTTTTGTTAAATTTTTACAAAAATACCTTTCCTCTCCACCCTTGGTTAGAAAAGCTAGCCTTGCCGTTGTTCTACACGTACCAGAAGCTGCTACTTCCAGTGGGCGATCTAAAATTCGACGAAACGCGTTAAAAGTTAGGTTAGGTTAAGTAAAATCGAATGGCCTCCCACCGGTAATCAAAGATAGAACCAAAACATATGTATAGCTTAGAGGTAATAGAGCTCTGGTTAGAATAATAGACCAAATGGAAAATATGGGATTAAAACTAGTAAAGGATAAAACAGAGGCTGTGATTTTGGATGGACGATATATCCTTAAAGAAATCACTTTGGACATAGACAAAACAATTATACATTTTCTCATATGGAGAGATATTTATATATGAATATCGAAAAAAGTGGACGTGGGCTTGACAATATTAGGTCTGTTGATGTTGAATGCAGGCGGACTATTAAAAAGTCAACTTATATGCTACTGCAAATCAAAAGAGAAATCAAGACGGAAACACTCAACACTTGGACTAGAAGAAAAAATAGAAGTACATCCACCCTAGATGCATACCAAATCCTGAACCTTGGGTGGGTAGAAAACAAGGTAACTTGAGTTATGGACTTACCCGATTTCTAAGTGGCCATATTTGCTCCTTACAGTATTTAAAGAAAATTCAGACTACAGGAGACAGACAACTTTTTTTATCGTAATGCTATCGACAATGCTAGACACATTTCTCTACTACTCAAAATGGAAAACACAAAGAAAATATAATATGAAAGATATAAAAGACATTGCAGGCTGCAAGTTGACCTCAAATAATATTTTATAGATAACAATTGAAATGAAAAAAGAAGCTTATTGGAATGGTATTCTAGACAACACGCTGGACGTCTCCAACTCCTTTGTATTAAAAGAGATGTTAGGTTGGGTTAGGTTAGAGGTTAAGTAAGGTTATGTTAAGCATCACCCACATTAAGAGTTTCTGAATGGGTAAAATTACAAATTTTGACAATATAGGGTTTACATATATAAAAACAAAAATGACAGTAATGATTCACTTATTCTTAACAAATCAAAAACGTTCTAATAAACCTATGTAACCAAAGTTTAGGCAAACATGGATCCACAGATATCATATATCAGTATCTGTTGAAAAATAAGCTGAAAACAGTGTTAAGTTCGAGAAATTAACCTCAAAAATGGCCGTCATACTTTTAAGACACCCATATTACTAATAAACATATTACAAAGCATTTGCAGTCTGCATTTACTATTGGATGTGGACTATCTTCACTATTAAATACTTGGAGAGAGCAAATGATAGTAATATTGTTTTCGGATTGAAAACAACGTGACTATCATCTTTGGTAATAATCGCTACGCGCCTTTATAAACACAGATCACACCTAAAAGGTTGACTGTTAACGGTAAAATAAGCTATATCTATCGCATTTGAAGTAAACAATATTTCTATTCTTTTTATTGCCGAGTTAAATGATTTTTTATTAATCAACTTATTTTTTGTTTAATATTATAATAGAATTAATTTCTGAGAAATGCTTCATCCAATCATTTGAAAAGTGTTTCTTCATGTTGGTGTAATAAGAGTAACACTAATAAACAACCAAAGTTGTGTCCTCAGATTTCAGTTTTAATTATAATTTTTTTTGTTTTTGTTTGAATTGATGGAAAAAGTTGTGTATTCTATTAAAATAAGAAATCAAGCTGCCTTTTATGAAAATCTTGTATAGAAAATGGAGTAAGTCCGTTTTCAGTATATTTCTACAAATTGAAATTCATTTCAACATCAAACATTACAGAAAATGCTTAAGACTTTCAATCGCGATAATTACACAGTGGCTGTTTAGCTTTGTGCAATTTCCTTTTTCTTTGTTAGTTACATTTAACAAAGCTGCAGTTAGCTTTTATTCATTATGAATAAAAGTTTATATAAGAAGCTAGCTATTGCCATATCAAATAACTATATAGGAAAAGCAAGCATCGCTAGTTTTCAGGTTGTTTTTCTTCTGTTCCTTGGTCTTTCTTGCAACAATGATAAATCTAGCATTATTTCTACAGAATAAAAACACAAGAAAAGGCGATACAATGCGTTTCTTCATTTCGACGCCAACATCTAAGACATTTCATGATTGAGGAGAGCTTAGCTCTCGCATTGTAGGAATTCAGAAAGAGAGATATACTAACAAAAACCGCAAAAACATTTACAAAAGTCGCAGAAGTGGCTTCGGTTTGCCATTGTTCCGACTTCGGTGGAAGGTTTTTATTCTACTTCTCATACTGAGATTTCGCCCTCTTTTGCTTGTGCTACCGTTTTCAGTATAACACGCCTCGCTGGGCACAATATCTTTTGTTCGGAATTATCCGACGATAATTTGGGGTTATAAAGTTGGATAAGCAACTTAAATACTAATCGTACACCACCAATAATATTATACTATATATAAGATGCTTTTAAACGGTAGAAGACGAGTGAATTTCATTCCATTATTAGATGGTATTTTACTTTAATTGAAATTGGAAACACTTTACTTTGTTGAAAGATTGCTGCTGTTTTATTGAATTTATTCCTGAGTTCTATGATATACAGTTAAAATTATGCTTCCACCCACAAAGTACTAAATATTAGTGTGATCAGAGGCAAAGTAAAGGCATCTCGGTGACTTTTGGATAGTGAAGGGTTTCTTTTTTATAACACAATAAACCGCAGATGTATGAACAATTTCATAAGTAACTTTATTAAATAAATTCAATATGTGCTTGAATATTACATACAACATTTTCATGCAGCTGTGGTTTATTGTGTTATTGAGTATGGAGTTTTATGATGTAAAATTGGAACATATAACCAGGTATTTTTTTAGTAGGAATACTTAATCAATAGAAATAATTTCTAAAAACTAACTAAAAATCAGTTAAAAATATTTGTTGAGTTAAAGTTATTCACAAAAATTGTTAATAGCGTTTTCCACCAATGTTTATATACATTCAAGTCTACATGATAATTCCTAATGGTTGTCGGTTGAGCACATAGTGTTCGTGTCAGTCATCACCGCGTTTGGTTTTAGCACTTTATTGCTCTCTTCAGAATGCCAAACATTCTTATGTCTATCAGCTTCATCAATACCTCATTCCCACTACCTATCTCTTTATCTGAGTCCTAATTTCATGGTACCTGTTTGCTATTTTCCGGCCTCAACTCTGCCCTTTCCAGTGCTGCCGGCACCATTCCCAAAGCCACCTTGGCAGCCACCAAACCCGCGATTGCCGCTCACGGAAACCCACTTTTGTTTCCGGCTTTCCGAAACCTCCAACGTCTCGCGTCCTATTTTTACCAGTCTCACCTTTTCCCTCCGTATTTTTTCCGCCTCGTCTCACTCCCCAGTCTTTGCACTTTCCCATTTCTCCAACCTTATCCTCACTCCGATTTTACAATCCTCCATCCTAGCCACCAAAGTCGCAAAACCACAGCAGCCTCCCGGATTTTCTCCATCCCCACTAGCATTTTGCCGCTCAGTCCAACTCCATCATAATTCCAAACCCATTCGATCCCACCAAAATATCATTTACTTTTCAGTGCAACCAACTGCCTCCGTTATCTTTACCGCAACCACCTCCTTTAACAACCATTCCAAATAAATGCCGTACTGTCCTCGAAATTCCAGCCAGCAACACTATCGTTAAAGTCAGTTACCAATCCAACTGCTATTTTAAAGAAACTCTCTGGTCTAGTTATTATATTATTTAAGATATCATTCAGGACAATCTGCATGATCGACTCGCTACCCTGAATCATACCATCGAGTTAAACGTCATCTCACTGACATCATCAAAAGTCTTTTTGTGCACAGAACGTCTTTCTCCCAGGTGTGACGCATACGGTCCTGGACAACGCACAACAAAACACGATAGAGTACACACGCCGCGAGCCAGTGTTCTCCTGTTATTAATTTTCTATTTCCACAATAATCCCCGCTTGTCTCAATCTGCGAACAACTTCGCCCTGTGAGTAACGTCTCGAAGTTCTCCAAAGCTGCGTTTGCTTTTGGAAGGCCCGAGCGTTCCCCGGGCCGCCTGTTCTCACTAGAGTTTTTTCGAGGTTTCCCTTAGTGGTAAAGGCAAATGTCGGAACAGTATTTTCCTCGGCCCCACGTCCCACATCCCTTCGACGACGCACGTTGTTCACTTCTCGCCGCACCGATATCGAGATCGCGTTCGCCGAACCACCGTCGCGACGACCACCGTCGCCTTACCTTTAGAAAAAACGCCGCCGCACCGCGTATTGCTATCTGCTACTGCTGTCCGCATCATTATCTCTCCGTCTTCCATCGACCAGCCGGAGCCAATAACGCGTACACAAAACGGAATCTACGTCGCTACAACCAGCAACGAGAACCAAGTCGGCCTCCCGCCTTCGACGGGGAAATAACTTGTTTGACTTGACTTGACTTGAAGCTCCGCCGGGGACTGAAAATTCTGGCGTTCGTGATCAGACGACAGAAAATTGAGAATCAGACCCAACTCGCAGAAAGCCAACGTCATACTATTCTATCACTGGAGTTGACGGCAACAGGGAGATTCGAGGCCGAAGACGTCTCCCTATGGGATTCGTTAGGACCGGCGCCGGGTATTTCGCGCCTATGGCAGAATTCCTTAAAACACCTTTGTATAGTAAACCTGGTGGTGTCAATCAAACACCCTTTCTTCCATCCCATCGTTCCTAAGCGATATTGTAAGCAGATACAAAACTTTCATCTAACTCGTGATCAATTCACTACCGCGCAATCGTATGCATCACCAGACTCCGACAGACGGAAAGGGACATCCACAAGAGGATATGTGTAGTTGAGCGCGGATTTTTTCTGTAGATATGCACCTCGAATTTATGAAGATTCGATACGTGAACAGGATGGTCGAACAAAACAATCAACACGTTCTTGAGATGCTGACAATTCCACCGCCATTGCCACTTCCACATAGGAAAGTCAAACAGAAATTCAAGCAGCAGCAAACTTATATGATAATCGTGTTAGGGTTTAAAGAGACAAATCTTTAGAAGAGCTTAAATTAACCTGAAGAAATTTGTATAAAATGCGGAGGTAGAAAATAAAGTTAGCATTTAGCATCAAGAACACTTTCATAGTGATGAAAAAACTCCTGGGCAAAAACGCTCTAAGGCTTATTTAAAGGAAACAAAACTCAAAGTGTTTCACTTGACCCGCTTGCGTTGGAGGTGTAGCAGAGACTTTTTGCGAGCCAAAAAGAGAAATTTAAAGAGAAACGAAAGGTAAGGATAGAATAAGAAGTAATCAAATAAGGGAAATCTGTACGACCATAACGCGTTACCACTAAAGCAGTCCACTCCTTTTTCTGCAGAGTCTGAGCAGGAAAAATATCAGAATACTGACGAAACTTATTACAAGATAATAAGTTGAACAAGCGCTTCTACGCTGTGAAAATGGCTCCTGACCTCTCATGCAGATGAAGCGGCAAAGACAGAAAAAACAGCAGTTGCTTAAAAAAATCAAAAGAAGATTATGAAATTGTAATGTTATTTTAAAATTTGCACTAAATCTGCCCCTGTCTTTTAATTTTGTTCAGGTATTTGTTTTCCTGACGCGTAATATTTAAATTATTTCATTCTATAGACGAATGTTTGTTACAATGTTATTCTAAAGAATTGATAACTTTGTGGCCTCGACTTCTGGACTCCGGTAGACGTGCCTTTTGCTATTTTCCAATATCAAATTCCTGGAATCTTAGTTGCAAAAATTGAAGTCACACAGTCTCGATTGAGCCAGGTTTAAGCTGGTAAATCTAAAAGTGGAATTTCCCATTGCCCCATAAGATTCTCTATATTTTTAACCTGTTAGGGCGTGCATCTGACTTTCGAACCCCACTCCAGTAAGTACAAATTGCGCCACATGAGACGCAGAGAGAATAGGCATTATGTTGATAGCTGCGTACTCGAACCAACGTACGGGTTAATTTTTGGCGTCACCCCTACAAATCCGAAGTGGTTGCAAACCGAATTTAATTGAAGCGATTCTCTTAGTAAAAGAGAGATCGGACTCAAGAAATTCTATTTCGTCGGGTCTTTGTCGTGATATTCACGGAAGAAAGCCGGTTTGTTTACCGAAAAGCGGTGCTTAGAAAGCTTTGTTATTGTGGGAAGCGTTTTTGCTTCAATTATAGTTACGCTGGTATTTCCCAGGAAATAAAATTGTAGAGGGTAGAAACGCAACAATTTTGGTCCCGTTGGTGCAAGGTTAAAGGGTCTGTCGAGAACAGAAACTGCCCGCCTCGTAAAGACTTGAACTGTGTGTGTTTTACATCTTGGAAGCTCCGTGATCCGAATGGACCAAGTAAACTTAAAGAGCGTTTGAGACTCAAAGGGTTTTAGTTATTTTTAAAGTTTGTGTATAAACACTTGGATTTTGTTCGTTTGGCTATTAAAAAGCACGGTGGTGCTTAGTCTAAATTTCAATTAAAGGTCAGGTACCTTTGTTCAAGAGAGAAGTAAATATTAAACTGGTATTTCTTTCTTGGATCTTCTTTTTTGAAAAAGAAAGAAGTCTTCAGAGGACTTTCTTGTCAAAATTGATTAAGACAAATCACGTGTTTATACAGTTTTTTTTTAATTTCGTGTTGAGTCTCAATTGTGAAACGTTAAAGCGAGTTTTAATAAAGCTTCCACGAGGTAAGTTACACACAGGGTGAGGTTTCGCAAGAAGCCTATATACAGGGTGTCGGATTCACGAGTAGTCGCGTGACCGACCATCAGAACCCTTCGATCTACGACTGCTGGCGCCCTCTTTTGTAAACATCTATTAGTTTAATGAGAGTTTTGGAAATCGGTGAGCTTTTCTTTGTGTGAGATTAGGTAAGTTCATTTGAGAATCCACCCCATCTGCGGCATGAGCTACGGGATTTAATATCTACCATTGGTCTGGACGGGACTTGTGCATACTTTTGAGCATCTTCCTGTTACAGAATTTCTCAAGAAAGCATGTAATTAGACCAGATTAAAATTCTTTTATTCTGTTTTAGGTTTTGTACCTTTTTGTCACACTCAGAGTTTAGAATAATGGACGCCACTAAGTTCTAAGTTTTTAAAAATTATTAACATTTATGTTAGACTGAAAAATAATTTTGAGGTTACCTTACTCAATAATTATTTCTAAAATTTTGTTATTTGTCTGTTTAAGGTTATTTCATTACGAGGAGCAATATTATGTGCGTTTAGTAATTTTTAAATAGAGTGTTACGTTATTCATGTTTACATAGGATTGTTATTTATATTACTGCAATTTAACTAACAACCCAGAAGGTGGTTAGGGTAATTCTCACAACTGGTTACTGATGATGACGCTGATGTTAGTCTCTTGGATTTAACGTAAACTCGGTTTTACTCGTTTTAGTTAAATTCTATTTGATTTTAAGGCGTACTCTGAATTTTATTTGGCAGATCCAGCTCTTCTGGCTCCTACCATCTCTGTTTTGGAGCTAAATTTTGGTTAGATTGTAAGAATCGACTTTGACTATAACAGTTATATTAACTATTTGTAAAAATGCGACTTGCCTAAGTTTTGGGTTTTGGAATTCTTGTTTACTTTAATTAGATCAACTAGATTAATTAGTTAATAGTTAATTCTTATGGTGTAATTTATGTCTTATTAATTATGCTTATTAATTTGATAAATAATTTTAGATTTTAAGCGAGAATTTCTGTGTGTATAACTGTAGAATTAGAATCAAAATTAAACGTTGTATTTACATAACTAAAGGTAATAATTTCTGTATGCTAAAATACTAGACGCAGCAATACAGTATTTTAAAAATGAAAAATGTTACTGTTTAACATAAAAACGTGATATTACAAAAATTGTAATTGCAGTTGGAAACGATAATAAAACTTTTATGGTTTGTGAAAACTTAAGAACGCAAAAAGATGTAAGTTTCTTCGTTACGACTTCGTGAAAAAGGTGGAGGTTGTTATCTGAAATAGTTAATACGTTTATAACATAAAAAGCATCTCTATTTCATTATGTACTTCTTACAGTATTATTCCCAACATCAAGCAGATTATATAACCTCGCTGAAAATAAAGTATTATGAGTAATATTCCTTTGTAGATCTGCAGATAGATATTAAATCGTGAAGATATTAAACGAGATAATAAAAAGATTACAAAAGGAATAAAATGAGAATTCAATAATTTTAGTTTCACAGCTTGACGAATTCTAAATTTATAGGACATGCAAATTTATTATATACATTTTGATTAAGCAATAGCTAAAACAGTCATGTTTCTTCAAGAAAGATATCTATATAAGTTTAAAAAGATGTTTTGGAAAAGCCTGCTATTAAATTTATAAACAAATTGCTTCTTAAAATTAATGATAAATTTTAAGGAAACAAATAGAATTACAAGCTTACGTTTCCATTAGACGTTATCTCCACTACTTTACACACTACATTTATCATCTAAACTAAAATTCTCTAAAAAACGCAGCTACATATATTTCCAGCTTTAACCGTAGAGCTATTTGACGCTAAATTACCCCATAGGTTATTCTATAATCTTCTCAGTATATCTCTCTTAGGACAACGTTAAGCTTACGTACAACATTGAATGGGTTTGTCTAGTTTTGTTTTCCCGCTTTGATAGAACATCGTAAATTAACGGTGGTTTCTATGATGCTAATTTATTATTGTTGTTGGTTAACTGCACGTTCACCAAATCAAATATATTACACCGGGGAAGTCAAGAAGTAGTATATGCATGCCAATTGCCTTATTCTGTTGACTTAATACTGGTTCCTCTGCGAATTTCTATAAAGTGTAATAATGTACACAATACACAGCATCGGATGATATGTGTATTTACTAATTTTAGGATATTATATTCAACGTACATAATTAGCCATGTAAATTATAAGTAGGTATGTGCTCTATTTCAGAAATATCTTATGGTTAGAATTGCTCAGAATAAAATCTTAACTTTCAAATTCAATCGTAATTGACGAGTGAAAAAGAGGATGTTAATAAAGTTTTCTTATAATCAATCACTTCTAAATCAAAACACAAAACAGAAAACAAGAAACTTGAAAATCAAAATCAATAAATATGTATACTTTCACATCTTATTAAAAAAACTCTGATAATACTTTAAATGCATCTTGATAAAACCTAAAAGACAGCATATTGAAACCTTGACTCAAGCAACCCATTAAGCGTTAACTTCACACCAAGTA
>VTPC01083373.1:0-11092 GCA_011009095.1 Ignelater luminosus | reverse complement strand
TGTTACCTCAAACGTTTATTATTTTAAACTTTTAATAGTTTTTAGGGTTTTTTGTTTGTTTAATTGATATTACCATTAGCAATTTTAAGTACCAATTAAAAATTAATATTGGTTATTAAATAGTCATGTATACATTAGTGTATGTCCCAGATACGCAGATAACAGACAAAATTACAAAGAATTATTTAGTTCGGCTGATAAGAAAAGGTAGGTATAGTAGTATACAGGGTGTCTTGATAGTTTGTTTTTTGAGAATAACGTTTTTTGTAAGAATATTAAAAAGTGTTACAAGAAAAAGTTGTACAAGACGATTATGTGTACTTCTCAAATTCATTCTCATTTTGTTAAATGAAACATTCTCTATATTTGCAGATGTATCATTGGAAAAATCTATTTTTTCTATACAAATTCCAATAAACTAAATACAATAGTTATCTGTGTGTTACCATCGCCTGTTTAGTGTTCAGATCTAAATTCTATAGAGCATATGTGGGGTATGCCACTGAGAAAAATTGTATTATTTCTTAGTTTCATTAAATAGATTTTCCTTTCTAGTATATATAATAAGCTTTAACACGCCATTTAAGCCCATTGCCGGGTGATCTTCCTCCATTCCTTTCTATCTTGTGCTCTGCATCTTCAGTCTCTGACTTGTTTCAACTTTAGATCTTCTAGTACCACCTCTCTTTATTTAGTTTTTGATCTACCTCTCCTCCGTACCCTTTCTGGTGTTTTCCATTCTATCTCCTTTACTGTTCTGTTGATATCCAGCCCTTCCAGTCCTACCCATTGTAAGCGCCGAGCTGAAATCTGAAATAATTGGTTTATTGTACATCTGCTGAAATACACACAGTAGAATTGCTACAGAACGATCAACGATTTTATCTTCGTCGATGCCA
Source organism: Ignelater luminosus (assembly GCA_011009095.1). NCBI lineage: Eukaryota > Metazoa > Arthropoda > Insecta > Coleoptera > Elateridae > Ignelater > Ignelater luminosus. Next base: position 10,193 of record VTPC01083373.1, on the reverse strand, counting down.
GTACCTGAAATATGCTTATACCATATCAGGTTAAATCCTGTTATACCATGGATCATACTTCTCATTTTAAGATTCTTCAGATTATACAATCGTATTCTCCTTGTCATATTTTATATATCGATAGTTTAAAAAAACGAATCTCGTGTACTTGGTTTCTGCCATATACGGGAACCAAATTATATACCATATTTCAAGCGCTTAAACTAAACCTCAGTAAAGTACAACTAGGTCATGTTACCCTAAATCTATGCAATGTGTGATTTTGAAAACAAATTTCTTTTAAAAGACATTTTCTGTCTATTGCTTCGATTAGGCAATTACGGATGAGAAATCATATTCATCTAGAATTGGCATATCATTCTGCAGCAAAAACCGCGACAGAGCGGCTACCAATTATTCGTAAGACATTTTTGCTGTGGTAATATTAGAGCGTTTGTGAGATGCAAAATTACAAACAGGTGGCAGGTGCGCTGAACCAATAACTCATTTTAACTAAAACAAAGAATCAATACATAAGGAGCAGCATTACTTTGAACTTTCTGAGCAAGATATGTGAAGAAATACCAAAGAAGGATAAAATAGTAATACTGGGAGATGCAAATGCCAAGATAGAGAAAGAACCATACATGAGAAAAGTGACAAGAAACGGAAAAGGAACAATCCACGACCAGACAAACGACAACGGACTCAACTAGCGAGTATATCTAACATGACTTTCCTGTCAATTAAATTTGAACATCCAAGAAAGCACAAGGTCATATGGATGCACCCAGCAGGAAGAGTAGAAAACCCAATAGATCATATAATAGCGACAAACGGAATAAGCAGAGAAACGACAGACACGAGTACATACAGAGAAGCACAGGCAGAAACAAACCATTATCTGGTGATAGTTATAATAAAAAACCTGGGAACAAAAAACAATATAATAGAAACAAGAATACAAAAAATGGGATAAAAACTAGGAGAAACAATCACAAAAAACGTGCCAGAGCAAATAATAGGGCAACAAGGAATAGCAAGAGGCATGATGAAAAATGAAGAATAATATAACAAAAACAGTAGAAGATATACTCAAAAACCAGACAAAAAGAGATAAACAAAAAATGATTTGATCAAGAGTGCAAAGAGATAAGAAAGCAGAAAAACACGACCAGAAAAGAAAGAATAAGGACAAGAAAACAAGAAGAAGAAAAAGAAATATAGCAAATTCACTATACAAAAGAAAAAAAATAACTGGATAAACTGGAAGAAATAAAACAAACAGGCCAAAACCATAACGCAAAACAATTCTACAAAAAAATAAAACTGCTGAAGAATAAAAAAGCAAAAACCAAAAGAATCAATGACGGTAAGCGGTAAAACAGAAGAAGACCCGAAAAATATAGGGAACATGTGGAAAGAATACTACAAAGACATGCTATAAGCGGAAAAAAGAAACAAACAAGTGATGAAGACGAGCAAGAAATACCGAAAGAAGTTAACAAACTTAGAAATGATATACCTCCGGAAGAAGATAAAGTAAAAACAGAATTAATAAAGTATGAAGGGCAGAAACTACAAACATAAATAAGTAATCTGATCAAACAAATCTGGAAACAAAATAAAATGCCCAAAGACTGGTACACCGGTATAATCGTACCTATATATAAAAAAGGGGATAGAGAGAACAGCAAGAACTACAGACCAGTAACCCTACTAAACGTCACATACAAGATCCTAACAAATCTAGTAAACAGAAGATTAAAAGAGCAAGCAGAGAAAATACTGGGAGACTACCAGAATGGCTTCAGACTGAACAGATCTACCATAAACGCAATACACACCTTAGGACAAACAATACAAGAGACATGGAAGCATTACAGAAAAATACATATAACCGTCATCGATTTCAAAGGAGGCTTCGATACAGTCAACAGAAAAGAAATGCTGGAAGCAACGAAATTACTGGAAATACCAAAAAAGCTGAGAACATTAGTACAAATGAGCCTGGAAAATACAAAGGTTAAGGTAAAATTCTAGGGAACAACAAGAGAATCGTTTGAAGTAAATAAAGAGGCTCCATATCCCTAAAGCACCATAAGAAGAGCAAAGCCAGACAAAAAAATATCATGGCCGATGGACTACAAATAATAGCTTACGCAGATGATCTAACCATAATCAACAGAACAAAGGAAGATCTAATATGAGCCCTAGAACGTCTAGAGAAGGAGACACGAAAATTAGCTTTGGAAATAAACAAAGTAAAACAAAATATATAAAGATGGAAAAGAAGAAACAAATACACAAAACAAAAAAAAACATAAATTTGACGCAGTCACTGCATTCAACTATCTGGGAATAACAATAAAAGAAAATGGGAAAATAAGAGTGAGAGAAAGAATTGTAAAAGGAACTCAAGCACTCGGAAGAAACAGGCCACTACTGAAAAGCAAAATGTTAAGTAAAAAGACCAAAACAAAAAAATATAAAAACTTAATAAGACTGGTTAATACATATGCAATAAAAACAATAATAACCAACAAAGAAGAAGAAGGTTTGAAGATAACAAAAAGGAAGATAATGACAACAGTACTGGGACCAAATGTAATAAGACAGGGAGAAGTAAGATTGAAAACTACTAAAGAGATAGAGGACCAACTCGAAGGGAAAGATATTATAAGATGCATCAAAGCACAACAGCTAGAACAAGCAGGCCACATCATGAAAAGGAAACCGACAGAAATGATAAGGAGAAGGGAATAAATGATTGAAAATTGAAGAGCAAAGACAGAAAAGAATAAAAGAAAATAACGGAGGCAGCCTGCAACTACAGCAAACTGTAAAGAATGGGAACAAGAGAAGTAATCTACCTCAAGAAATGTATTTTAAAACGCCATCACGTATTGGCGTTAGCCATAATCCTAAGGATTTCAAGCCTTGCTGATGATGATGATGATTACATTGTATTTACAGACCGTAAAATTACAGCATTATACCCCTTTGATGTTGGGCCAATCATTTATTTAATGTTGACTGTTTTATTCATTGTTTTAACAATTGAATTGTTCTCTTGATTGTTCATAGCACACCAGATTTAAATCAAAAGTCTTTCTATAGCACCAAGGTATCCTATACTATGTAGGTATTTAATATTCCTTTTAAACGTCTTTATTTTCACACAAGTCAATTTTCAAATTAAATTGAAAAATAAAAACAAAACAGAAAAATCCAGATTTTATTAGAATAAATTCAATTAGAAATATTATAGAACTAACAATAATCAATAGTTTACTGTCTTTTTTGTCCGCATTGGTTTTTGAATAAGCGATTAACTGTGATTCGCATAAAGAGTTTTCAAAATTAATTCGTTCTGGTGTCTTACAAATAAAATCATTCTTAACTATTTTTCTACATTGGTAAGCTGCTGTAATATACTTTGATCCGTGGTATAGCAAAAATTTATGCAGCGGTATGATCACTTGATATTGATCAGAATTTTTCACTGGTAACGGATACAGGTGCTAATTATCATATGTGATTGGTTCCGTTAAAGGCACTTCTAATACGAATACTATTCTCGTATTTATTGGATAAGCTTTCATAATTAATATTTGCTCGAATAATGGCAAATTTGTTTTCGTCGCTTCGAATGGTAACTTCGGTTGGTGTATTTTATTTTCAATGAACTGTAGATTCATTTGCAGGAACATGGTGTGTATATTGATTATAGAATCAATTTGAATTTGATGAATTGCATTCTTCTGTACTTCTGCTTCAACTTTTACAATCATAGACTTTAGTAATTAGTTGATTGGTTTCTAACTTGGTGATGCTTTTGTTGAATGAATTTGATCGGTGAGTGATATTTGTTTGATAATGGCTTGCTTTTGGTTTTCTTGGTTTTTCTTTAATTCGGCGATGGATTCTTCATATCTTTGTCCATCGGTGGCATCTAAATTTCCAGTTATAAATTTGATAACTGATCCTAAACCATCTATTATTCCTCGTTTTTGTCTGGTGGATATTAACTGATTTATTTTTCTATTGATTTCTTGAAGTGTGACGTTTAAAAGTATTCGGTAATTTTGAAATTCTTTATCATATCCTTTTCCGTATTAGTGGGTTTCGAAAATATAATTTATGTTTTGCATATTTTCCTTCAATAACTTGTATTCTTTAATTAGAAGTTTGCATTCTATATCTTTAAGTAAGGTCCAGGTGTCGATTTGATTTTTAGCTTGACCTAATTTATAGGGAAATATTCCAGGGTTGTTGGTGATTTGGGTAATTTTCGGTTCTTCTAAGCTTTTGACGTGGAACGTGTAAAAACATCTGAAATGATGGGAAGACTTAATAAATCTTTATGACGTTTGCTTTGCCTATTGTTTGTTGTTGGAATCTACTATTTTTACAGTATTTCTATTTGTAACTTCGGTTATAGTAAAGGGTCCTTCGAAATTGTTTGCGGCTTTACTGCGTTTGTCGACTTTAATCATAACTTGATCTCCTACTTGGTATTGTCGTTTTTCGCGGCTGTCGTTCTTTTTACTAATTTGCTTTTCTTTATTTTTCTCCATTGATTCTTTTAGGGAATCGTATAAGGTGGTTAATTTATTTCTGTGGGTACTTACATATTCTTCGTAAAATCGTTCGGTTAGTTGCAAATCAAATGGATCTCTTGAAGAAGTGTGTCCAATGATTATTTCTAAAGGAGTAAACTTTGTTGCAGAATGGATTGTGTTGTTATATCCAATAATTGCGTATGTCATAATGTGCTTCGGGGTTTCTATAGGGTTTTTGTTCTTGATGATTTTGAAATTTTCTATCAAAGTTGAATGAACTGTTTCTATCATTGAGTTGGATTTTGGATTTTTTGGAGTAGTTATGTGGATCTTGATCTTGTGTAGATCTAATAAATCTTTCACTACTTCTTTTCCTAATTCAGTTCCATAGTGATTAGGATAGGTGAACCGTGTTGTGATATGAAATTGATTAAATTTTCAGCTACTTCAATTGCATTTTTAGACGTCAGGTGATATGCTTGGCAATATCGCGAAAATGCATCGATTATTGTCAAAAATGAATTGCTTTCGATTTGAAAAGTATCTATGTGCAAATGTTCAAACGGTTTGTTTGGTGTTTCTGTAACGTTTAAAGGTGTTTTATTGGGGTGTCGTTCATACTTTGTTTTTCTGCAGGATATACAGTTATTTATATAATTGGTGACTTCATGATCTAAGTTTTCCCAATAGTAATTTCTTTTAATGGCTGCACATGTTGCATTAATTCCTCGGTGGTTCATCTTGCCTTCATGATAATTTTTTATCACTTCTAACTTGTCATTTTCGTCGGTTACATGTAAAACTCTTCTGTTGCATTTATACAATTTTATTCTGTTTTGTTGAAAATGAGTTGTCATTATTTCACAAGCTAATTTGTAAAGATTCTCAACTGGAAATACACAGTAATATGTTTTATTAGGTTCCAGGTATTCTTTGAAAAATTAAAACAGGCTATGTCTTAAATTTTGATCTCCAACGAATGCGTTGATTACAGTATTCTTTTCTTTTTTTTCAATTTTGGGTTTTGTTGATTTTCCATGAATTACAGTGAATATTAATTGATTTCTCTTGGTATCTAAAGCGTCTTCACATATTGGAATGCTCGGGGTGGAATCTTCTTGGGAATGAACGGTTGGTGTTAGATTTTCGTTTTGTTAATTTGTCACATTTTCGGATTCTATTAATTCTAAAGGTGCTACTTCAGGTGTTTGTGCACGTATTGTGGGCGGTTGTAAATTTGGTTCTGGGGTTTTTAGTTGTGTTCTCTCTTGATTGATATCGCTTAATAGTTGATCTAATTCTTCTGAATCGAATTGAACTTGAATTGATTGAGTGTCGAGTGGGTTGATCTTTATTCTTGACAAGGCGTCAGCATTTGTGTTACATTTTCCTTTCTTGTAAATTACATCGTAATCAAATTCTTCTAAACGTAGTCTCCATCTAGCTAATTTTGAATTTGGTTCTTTTAGTGAGTTTAACCATTGTAAGGGTTTATGATCTGTGACTATTTTAAATTTGTTTCCATATAAGAAAGGCCTAAAGTATTTGGTTGCCCAAACTATTGCCAATAGCTCTTTCTCGATTGTAGAATATTTTTGTTCAGATTCGTTCAGTGTTCGGGACGCATAACAAATAGGTAGATATTTTCCAATGGGTCCTTGCGATAATATAGCTCCTGTAGCGAAATTGCTGGCGTCAGTTGTTAAATTAAATTCTTTACTGAAATCGGGGTATTTAAGTATGGGTTTGTTCGTTAAAATGTGTTTGGATTTTTCAAAAGATTCTTTAAATTCTTGTGTATGGATGACTTGAGCTCCTTTCTTTAAACATTTCGTCATAGGTTTAGTCAATTTTTTGAAATCTTTTATGAATTTTCGATAATATCCTAAAAGTCCTAGAAATGATTTAATTTCTTTTGTGTTTTAGGTATCGGGTAATTTTTGATGGATTTAATTTTGTTTGGGTCCGGTCGAACTCCTTGTGGTGTTATGATGTGTCCTAAATATTGAACTTCTTTTCTTAAGAATTCGCTCTTGTCTAACTGTATTTTAAAATTTGTTTGCCGTAATCTCGAAAATACTTCTTTTAACCTACTAATGTGTTCAGTTAACGATGTTGAAAAAATTATGATGTCGTCTAAATAAACAAGGCATTTTTCGTTTTGAATTCCTCTCAGGATGTTGTCCATTACGCGTTGGAATGTTGGTATTGCGTTTTTGAGACCAAACGGCATTCTTAAAAATTCATAGTGACCATTTTCTGAATTGAAAGCTGTTTTCGGAATGTCTTCCTCTTGGACTTGTATCTGATGATAGCCAGATGCTAAATCAAGAGTGGTAAAATATTGACTTCTGTCAAGTTTGTATAATAAGTCTGAGATGTTGTGGAGTGGATATTTATCATCTATCGTTTTTGAATTTAATTTTCGGTAATCGATCACTATTCTCCACTTTTGCTTGCCTGATGCGTCACCTTTCTTTGGTACTACCCAAATTGGTGAGCTACATGGTAATGTACTTGGTCTTATGATTCCGTCGTTTAACATTTTTTGTATTTGTGTTCTTACTTCTTGTTTATGCACTTGTGGATATCAATAATTCTTCGTATAAATTGGGACGTTATCGGATGTTCTGATTTGGTGCTTGGTTTCTCTCGTAAATGTTAAAGGAATGTCTTCGCAATAAAATATATCTCGGTATTCTTCGCATAAGTTGCTAATTAAAGTTCTTCTTCGTTTAAATTTTCCAAACGTAATTTTTGCAAATTTTGTCTCTGAAGTTTTTTGATGTTGGATGGTTTTGGCGAATCTTCTGAAGGTTCTGATTGATAATTTAGTTGTTCAGCTGTTGGGTTTTCTTCTACTAACTCAATTTGTATTGGTTTATTTAAAATAAGTGTTACTTCTTTTTTGCTGGTGTTAGTGATGGTAGTAGTTGCACAATAATCTTTTACTGATACATAAGATGCGGGGATTTGGACGTGCTGATTGAATTTCTGATGTTCAATTATTCCTTCTTTAACATTCTTGGTTACGGGAATTTTGATTATCTTTTCAGTTCTAGGTTCAACTGTGATGTGATAATTTAGATTTGTGTTTGCGTCTTCAATAGAGTATAATGGAATTTTGGTAGTTTCTGTTTCTAATAGGTTTTTTGTGAAATTTACGGTTGCTTTTAATTTCTTCAACAAATCTGTTCCAATCAATCCGTCATATTTGGGATCGAAGTTGAATAAATGAAATTTATGATCTTCGTTGGTTTTAAATATGTTGGGTAACTGAATAGTTGCGACTTCGTTGTGCGATGAAATTTGATGGGCGGTTTGAATTTGGAAATGTTCTTCTTCAATTAGTTCTGGAAAATATTTATATGCGATTTCTGGTTTCACTAAGCTTTTGGAAGCTCCAGTATCAATTAAGAAGTTTCCTTTTATTTGTGGTATATAAATGCAGGGTAAATTTGATGATCTTTGAGTGTTTATCAATATAAGCTGGGGGTCGTCTTCAAAGTGGTCTTCCGATAGTTGAAAACTTTCATTTGCTAAGTAGTATTGTTGGGGTTCGTAATTATAGAAAACTTTTGTGGTTCCTCTTCGTATTCCTCAGGTTCTTCAGGTTCTAAATAATCTTGTACATATTCTTGATTGTTATCGTTCTTCTGCTACTTCCTCAGGGTCTTCCTGGTAATAAAGCTCTTCAGATATGAAATTTCTTGGTTGATTTGACTGCCTGACGTACTGGGTTCTTTAAATTGGTCTTTGCACATTTGATCTTTGTGGTGGCTGTACTGTTCTTCTTGTATTCCCTGAAAAGGTGTCCATTGGTGTGGGACGTGTTTGTGGTTTGTTTTGAGGTGCAAATGCATTTTTGGTCACTGGATTCGGATAGTTTACTGGTCTTCTAAATTGATTATTCCTATCAGCGGGAAACGACATTGGTCTAACATTGTTTGGGAAGTTAGATTGAAATGTTGGAAAGTATGATCTCTGGTAATTGTTGTTGGGTTGAGGCGAGAAATTTCTTGCGATGTTGCTGTTCATTCTTAAACCAGGTTGTTTCTTTTGTGGATGATTGCTAGATTTTCCTTGAAAGTCAGAGTCGTGTCTTCTACTGTAAAGAACGTTTTCTTCCTCAATTACGTACTTTATAGCATCTTCTAGAGTTTCAGGACGCATACTTCTTAAAAAGCTGCCCAAGGGTTCTTTTAATCCACTTAAATAAGCTTTTAAAGTTAATTCGTCGTATTGGCTTTTCTTAACTCTTCTCGTAGCTTCATTCTGTTCGTTTAATTGGATATTTGAAGGCCAGGGCATGTCGTACCAAAAATTTAAAATATTTTTGTCGAGAACATTTTCACAAGATTAATAATGATTTTCTTTTTTTTCTTCTCGAAAGAAACATGTTTCTCCTAAATCTGCTCACTGCTGATAACATCGTACCGTTCTCAGTTTTCTCTTTCTTCTTCTGCTTCCATAAGAAATAATCTTTGTCTCGGTCGGGACTCAGGTTTTCCAGGTAGCCTTTGAAGCTTTTCTGTTTTATCAAATCGATCAGATGTCTTAACGTTTTGCTCGTTTTATTAAACATGGCTTTTTCTGCTGGGTTACGAATTGCATACCAGATTCTTCTAGTCTTGCGTCTCTCTCTAATCAGTTGCCTGACTTCAAGAGGGTAGCAGACTTCCTTTACCGGTATTTCTTGTAACTGTGGCGTTGCTTGTTTGGCCGCCTCTTGAATGTCATTGATAAATTTTCTTGTTCCGGCTCTTCAACGCTTTTTAACCTAATTTGCAAATTGGTAAGTTCGTCCAGTTGGTCTCGAAATTTATCCCAGTCAGTGTACTTGTTTGTAAGCGTTCGCTTTCGCTTTTTGCTTACGATTGTGATACTCACAGTCAATAGCATCGGTGTGTGGTTTGAAAGTCTCCAATTCCATCTATCTCCAAGTACATGGAGGTCATTCTTTAGGATATGTAAAAGTCTAATAGATCGGGGACTTTTTGATTAATGGCTTCGAAGAGTTCTCTACCTTTGGGCGTTATTAGGCGTAATTTTTATGCCGTGTGTTTAGCATTATGAATTTGTTACCTAACTTAAATTAAATTCTTATCCTTTGTACTCAACTGCAATAGCTATTGCCTCATTGATCTCCCCCAGCTGAGTGTGCCCTACTGTTACTTTCACAATGATTGCCGATCCTCTTTCTGCACGCCCATTTAGATGGTTAGTAAAAATAAACTCTGTATTCATTCATTTTGGCAAAGTTCTTAGTTATCGAGTGGGTTTCGGATATTATTGCAATGTCTATCCGGTAGGTATGTAGAAATACTTCTAGCTCGCGAAGCCGCTGTATATCATAATTGTTAGCGTGGTGTCTGTCATTTCTTCCTTTTCTTTGACTCTTACCACGGAGATCTGCTACTCTTCAGTGCTTTCACGCTTTGGTTTAATTGGTTTATATTCATGTTCATTCCTTTTACTCTAGTTTGAAAGCGGTTGAGCATAGTCATTACATCTTCAATAGTTGACTCTTCCTTGTGCTGCGTTTGCTGTTGTTGCTGAAGACGTAGTGGCTTCTGCTGTGCTTATTCAGAAGTAGATGGCTTTTCTGTGGCTATCTATGCGTAAGTTTGATTTGTCGTTACTATTTTT
>VTPC01083342.1:0-22944 GCA_011009095.1 Ignelater luminosus | reverse complement strand
AAAAAACCGCTTTCTTCTTAAATACCCAAAAACAAAAATAAAATCAGACATCATTAAGCTTTTGTAAGTGGTAGGAATCAAAATGGAATTTATCGAGCAGACACCAAATCTTTCAATTGAAGAAACTGCTGTAAGTTCTTACAACACATGCCGGATCGGCTTAAAAGGCAAGGATGATCTCAATTAAATTGAGATTAAACAGCTAAAACATTGCGTAACAGTAATGTAGCAAAAGATTTCCTTCACAAGCTAGTGATGCACTGTAGTTAATTATAGATTAATAAATTAAAACACTGAAAGTCTTTGGGAGCACGATATGTTACCATGACACTCCGTGTAAAGTTCCTAATGTGCTATGTCAATTCGCGCAGCTAGAAAAGATTGGTTCATCGAATTTTCGGTTGGCTGGAACGCTCGATGTAAACTATAATTAGTTATGAAAATTCGAAAATAATAAAATCTCTCTTAATTATTGCTAACCATTCCTTATGTACATATGTTAGTTTCTTTAGAAATTATATAATTACTTTACCCTGTAAAATAAAAGCCTCTTGTTTAACGTTCTTTTATATTGGTAGATTTACGACTTGGTAACATTATTTCTTTCTCGAATTCTCTAAAAAAATGTTTTCTTGTATTCTGAGAAGCAATATATTCGGGCATTAAATATTGTTAAAATTACCTCTAATTTCGTATTTTATAAATTTAAATATCCTATTTCGAAGAAATTTTGTCCCTTTATCTTTTAGTTTTATGCTTTTTTAGATAATAAAACTGCCACTTTACCTAGCCAGGACAAGATTTATTTTTATGTTTGTTCTGTTAATTGAACAGGGCAATGCTCGAATTTGTGGTCGAACCATCTCACCCTCTCGTTATCTTATTAGTGGTTTTAATGTCATGAATCCCGGCCATCCAATAATTTGCTGGACCCACCCTTCTGGGGGTTGAAGAGTTCTCATTTTGATCAAGAGTACAGGAGTTCGATGAAAGACTGCAAATAAGCAACGCACGCGCACCCCAAGTTTATCGTGTGTGAAAGTTTGGGACTTAGAAGATTTCGGGGTCTATTCCAAGTGTTTGGATAGCATCCACGTAGGTGAAAGTCAGCCTGAGTGTACATGACGCGAATTATTTCTGTCATCGTTAAATATTTATTGATAATCCCTGGAATGTACCAGATTTGTCACTGCCATTAGTGTGCAAATCAAATCTCGCCTTATCGGCGGACCTACCCAACTAAATTCACACCGAACTCACAGTTGAATTATCGTACCGCCTCTCTTATTATTTCATTTCTTCCGAAGGAACTAGCATTGTTATCGTGTTCCTTGCATCTATATCGTTCCGTCAAATCTCTACGAGTCTTGTGCTGTTTCGCTCTCTAAAAACGATTAAAAACAGTCAACAACTACCTTCAATCTAAAAATATATGTAAATGTCGTTTGTCTCTGGAAAATTTAATGCATTAGTCATAAGAGAAATCTCGTGTAAACCAGTGCAGTGAATTCAGTGCAATTTGTGCCATAAATTCGAATCTCTATTGGATAGTTCCAGTATTACGGTAAATAATTTTACGCCCCTTAAAACTGTATGTTGTGAAGAAGCTGACGTTGGTGCAGCATCAAGCTCGTCAACTGGAATGTAGTTGTTTGCTAACGTACCTGTATTTCATCGTCTCGTACCAGTTGCTTTGGATAAAAGTAACCTAAGATTCACGTTACTGTAACATCGCTTCACATTAGTGAAAAACCTTGTCATTTCACAGTGGTAATGTTTATTTAGAAGGAATCCGTTATTTGCCATGTTTTAACGTAATTTCTCAGTTCCAAAATGTTATTGGTCTTTGTTAGTTTGATCGTATACAGATAAAACCAACCAAATTATTAATTTAATTCTTGTCTTGTTAGTTTATCCATGCAAGGCTCTGCTAACGTAAATTCTTATTGTTTTACAACTTTACAAAATTTGTGTTTTTTAAAGATTTATTTAAACAATTATTCAAAACTAAATGCAAAACACCTAGAGTGACGACCCCATTAACATTATCGTTGTTATTTGTATTTTACATTTTATTTCATGTGTGCTTCCTTGACAAGCGACTGCAAAATTTCTAATATCCACAAATGTCTCATTATTCAGACTATATGTTGCCTTCATATTGCCGGCGTTTTATGCAATGCGCCTGGCCGATGGTTCGTGTATATTAAAGAATTTATTGTGGACATGTTTATCTCACGTTTACTTCTTTTACGTGTACTTTTATGTATTTACCTTTTTCTTTATATGTGTTTATGTTAAAACGATTTTCAAGCAGTGTAAAGCAGGACCGCTGTATTCTGTTAATTGAACCAATTTAATAGTATGCTAATATATGTTATCAACCTAACTTCTGGCTTTTCTTGTGGTATTAACATACACATAGATGGTTTCAGTGATCAGCCGTTCCGGATCCAAAGAACGTTGACCTTCACCTACCTACATAATAATATCAGCTTATTGAGAGTGTAAGTATCTTAAGAGAGTGGAGTACAATCTCGATTCCGTTTACTTATGTAGCGTTAGAACCTGTGGTTCGACCTTGATAAGCATCTCGCCTACTGGCCTAGATACGGAAATCAGCTGCAGGGTCTCCCTTTCAAAATTAGGTCTCCGACTTTCTACTGCGGCTAGCGCCCTCTTGATTCCGAAACCCATAGAGATTCTTGTATCAATACTATCGTCTACCGCCGGCTCTAGACCTTCCTTGCCCACGACCCGTCTTCGACTGTCAAAAGCTAACATTACAGGTGGCATACCGATTATATATATGGTTGCGTATATCGATGGGTCACTAATTCCAGTTTTGCACGTAACAAATTTGCCTACCTTAGAATTTTGATTTTTTTTTAAGTTAAAGATTTCTTTCTTCGAATTGACATCCTGTTTGAAAAAAGTGCGTTTCCCGAATCCGAATACGAATAGCTGGATTTTTCCCGTTTCAGTATTTGCCTTATTTCGCCTCTGGAACTATGATAGAGTTAAGTGTCACACATATGACCAATTAGTCGTTTCTATCATCCGACTTTTAGAAGTCTTGTATGGTGACCAACACGCTCTGATCGGAATTCATCTTCATGATCATAGGACGGTCAACTAAGATTAATACACGTTTTTTTCGAATTTTACAGTTTGGGGTGTTTCTTGAGCAAGAATTAAGTTCCCCACGGGCAATGGTGGTTTGAATTTTCTTACTTAAATTAAGAATAATTCGTTCTTGTCAGAAGTTAAAATCTTAGTTTAGTTACAGTTTTCATTATATATATTATTTAGTTTCATTTAGTTTCTTTACCGCAGCAATGTATGGACTATATTTTATTTGGTCTTAAAATAATTTCCAGTGTTTTTACTTGACTCTTATAAAGGGTTTTCCAATAAGAGGTGTTATTTTGAATAGCCCGCTATTTCGGTAGATGTCACTTTTGAAGCTATCATTTTTTGACATTTGACAAGTAGAAACTACGCCATTAATAAATATGGAACGATACACGCTTCAACAACGCATTGAAATTATTAAAATTCACTATAAAAATGGTGAAAATTTGGCAGAGACGGTTCGTAAAACTCGAACATTTTTGGGTCACCGTGAAGCACCTTGTCGGACCGCAATACAGAAATTGGTGAAAACATTCGAGCTCTTGGGACAAGTTAGTGATGTGAAGAATAAAACCCGTGCACGTCGCTCAAGAACAGCCGAGAATATTGCTGTTGTAGCCGAAAGTGTTAAAGAAAACCCAGGTTTGTCCATTCCTCGTCGTTCTTTGGAATTAGCCATTCCACAAACGTCATTACACCGTATTTTGCATAAAGATTTGGGTCTTAAGGCTTATAAAGTCCAGTTAACACAAGAACTCAAGCCGGCCGATCATCAACAACGTCGTGTCTTTGCTGATTGGGTCGTTGAAATGCATGAAAATGATCCAGAATTCCATCGAAAAATCATCTCGAGTGATGAGGCCCATTTTCACCTCGGTGGCTTCGTCAACAAGCAAAATTGTCGGATCTGGGGCTCAGAAAATCCAAGAGTTATTGTTGAAAAGTCTCTCTATCCTCAACGTGTGACTGTTTGGTGCGGTTTATGGTCCGGCGGAGTCATTGGACCTTACTTTTTCGAAAATGAGGCTGGAGCAACAGTTACGGTGACTGGATTGCGCTATCGAGAGATGATTAACGATTTTTTATGGCCGGAATTGGATGGTATTGATCTGGACAACGTTTACTTTCAACAAGACGGCGCTACGTGCCACACAAGCAACGAAACCATTGATCTTTTACGGAAAAAGTTTCCGGACCGTGTTATCTCTCGAAGAGGTGATCACAATTGGCCACCGAGATCTTGTGATTTAACACCTTGCGACTTCTTTCTTTGGGGCCACGTGAAAGAGAAGGTCTACGCCAACAGCCCAGCGTCGATTCAAGACCTCAAAGATGGAATTCGTGAGGCTATCGAGGACATAGGGCAGCCACTTTGCGATTTGGTTATGGAAAATTTCATGAAAAGGATATTGTCCTGTAAGCGTGGTCGTGGTGGTCATTTGCCTGATGTTATTTTCCACTATTAACGGCATACCTTCCTCTTTATAATGAAATAAACATCCGATCATTTATATTAAAAAATGGCACTTTTCTTTGAATATCAAAATAACACCTCTTATTGGAAAACCCTTTAGATGATGCTTTGCATGATGAACAACCTTTTTTTTAAAAGTGATTGTACCACGGTTTCAACACGAAATAGTTATGAAAAATGGCCTTACATTTTTATATGTAGATATCAAATACAAAACTCTAGTGGGAGATATAAAGTCAGAATGGGAAGTGAGATTATCCTGGGTTTACTTATATATTCAATGAACAAGAAAATTAATACTGATATTGGTAAAATGCAATGTTGTTAGTCAATTCCCAAACGGTATGTGTTACACAGTATATGTAGTTATAGATTTGGTTAAAGCTAGCACTAGATCATCAATTCTTACTTAGGTTGCAATGGTCAAATCAATAATATTAGCAAATAAGTGTCTGAGAGCATAAAGATTAGCATATGAACATTTATGTGCTTTATCAATCAGTATGCTTTATAATTGAATCTATGAATGAAAACAAGATTACTAAGAAATTTCAAAGCTGTCTTAAAGATAAAGACGGCAGTAAACATGAAGCAAAAGTTTGCCGACGAAAATAGCGAAATCAAGATTTTGAAAGTTAGCTATGAAATCTGCAGAATTGACATTCCAGCTAGTTCATCAACCGTCTATACAATGATTTAACAGTATCAACCTCCGAGTTATTGGGAAAAATTTACTATTTATGAACCAATTGTACGTCACTATATAAAAATACTATTTGCAGTTACTTGCTAAATAGAGAAAGGTAGAAGGTAAGATGCAGACAGAAGGATATTAAGTTGAATTTAAGGTAGTAATAAAATGAAAGTAAAACTGAAATATTTTTTGTATTAGTAGCAAAGTCAAGGTCTATGACAACTGTATACTGATAAAAAACTAGAAAACTCTCCCAAAGCTCACTTGTATATCCACAGATTGTCGAAACGCAGATAAGTACAACATTAATCAGACTAGAAATGGAAAAGACAAGGAATGAAGTGGTTATTATTCAAGAGAAATAAAAGCTTAAGTATACTGATACTAGCTGATAGCATTGCTAACAACGCTTTATACTATCACCGGCCTTTACGTGAGAATATTACAAGAGGTGGATAATATGGGTTTTTCAAAGAATGGGGGGATTGATTTTCTTTATACGAGCCAGATGGGGACAAGGAAAAAGTGCACCTTCTCATACTTTAGTCTTTATGAATTTGAATAATACATTAGCCTGAAGAATTTTGTGAAAATTGGCGTTAGCTATCTCAAGCTGTCGTGTCGTTATTAATGCAATAAAGACATCAGATTTTCTTAGTATGGTCATTGTAATACAGTATGCCCATTTCACGGGTCCTCCCCTGAATGTCTGGGATAAGCAACACGTCTTACAATTCATAGACGGCTTTTCTTAAAAAGGTTCAACCCTTGTTAATTGAATCATAGTTTGCAGTGAATTTAAAAACTGACAAAAGTCAACTGTTTGACATTTGTTTGGTTATATTTCCTGTTTAACTTTTGTACAAACCTGTTCACTTTGTTTACTTTCTTTTTGTTAAA
Organism: Ignelater luminosus; assembly: GCA_011009095.1. NCBI lineage: Eukaryota > Metazoa > Arthropoda > Insecta > Coleoptera > Elateridae > Ignelater > Ignelater luminosus. The sequence goes on along the minus strand of VTPC01083342.1, from coordinate 16,741 downwards.
TACATTTTCTTGTCTATTATTAAATTCTAAGGTTTTATAATATTTATAATTTTTCTTATTGTGTTTTCTAAAAGAGAAAATCTTATTCCTAATTAGCATAAATTGAGAACTTTTGACATTGACATGTATTATAAAAAACAAACTATACAAACGTGATCCATTTTGTTTCTAAAACCTGTAATTACACAGAGATATCTCTGAATTGTAAGACGTGTTGCCTATTCCCAAACATTCAGGGGATGATCCGTAAAATGAGCATACTGAATAATTATGCTAACTTGAAAAACCTGAAGATACTCAAAAGTGATTATTGGCGAATATTGAAGAGAACAAAAGTGTATAGTCAAATTGTACCATTTACAATTATTGCAAAACGCATATAATTAATTAGGTTAAAATAAATAAATTATGAAAAATAATAAGCTAAGTTCACCCTGTATCTGAAGGGGTATTTTCACAATTATTGTATGCCAGGATAAAAATAGCTTTTACCTATTCAAAGGCTTTTTCTAGCTTAAAATCTACATAATTAAATAAACCATTAACTACTAAAAAATTCTTTTCCGACTTGCTATTAAATTATTTGGAGAACTCCGTAAAGAATACCTATACGAGGTCTGTTCAAAAAGTATCGCGAATTTTGTGTTTTTTTAAAAATTATTTATTTATTCATGAATATCTATTTTGTCCCCTTCAAAGTAATCCCCGTCAGATATTATACACTTGGGCCAACGTTTTTTCCAATCCTCAAAGCACTTCAAAAAATCATTTTTTGTGATCTTGTTCAGCTCCTGCTTCGATGCCGTCTTTATCTCCTCAATCGTAGCGTAGCGTCGTCCTTTCATGGGCCTCTTCAGTTTCGGGAACAAGAAAAAGTCGCAGGGGGCCAGGTCTGGGGAATACGGTGGCTGCGGCATCATTAGTGTGTTGTTTTTGGCCAAAAATTCGCGCACAAGCAACGATGTGTGAGCAGGGGCGTTATCATGGTGCAAAAGCCAATTTTTGTTCTTCCACAAATCCGGGCGTTTCTGGCGGATTGCTTCGCGCAAATTGCGCAAAACTTGCAGGCAATATTCCTTATTGACCGTTCTACCCTGTGGCAAGAACTCATGATGCACCACACCCCTGCAATCGAAGAAAACTGTAAGCAAAACCTTCACATTAGACCGAACTTGGCGCGCTTTTTTCGGTCTTGGCTCGTGCGGCAACTTCCATTGGGATGATTGAGCTTCGGTTTCCACGTCATAACCATAAACCCATGATTCGTCACCAGTTATGACCCTCTGGAGCAAATTTGGGTCGTCGCGGACAGAGTCCAACAGCTCATTAGCAATGTTAATGCGATGCTATTTTTGGTCGTAATTGAGCAATTTTGATACGAATTTCACGGCGACCCGTCTCATGCCCAAATCATTGGTAAAAATCGAATGGCACGAGCCAATCGATATGTTTAGGTCCGCAGCAACTTCTCTAACGGTGATTCGACGATTGGCCAATACAATTTTCTTCACTTCATCAATGTTTTTGTCTGTTGTTGACGTGCTCGGGCGTTCGGCACGCTCTTTGTCGTTCACATCTTCTCGGCCCTCTGAGAACATTTTGTACCACCGATAAACGTTGCTTCGGTCTAAGGTAGCTTCACCATATGCCACAGTCAACATTGGGAATGCGTCCGCGCACTTAATTTTGTTTTTCACACAAAATTTGATACAGATTCTTAGATCCATTTTTTAGAATAGGCAAAAATCGAAGACGAGCCAAAACACGTCCAAGCAAAACAGCTGTCAAAAATTAACTAAACATTCAAAATGGCCGAACTTGTCGGCATAAGTGAGGGACATGAGTACCAACATAACGCCACAAAAAAATCGAAAATCGAATATACGTAACCCGCGGAAAATCAAAATTCGCGATACTTTTTGAACAGACCTCGTACTTAAGGGTGTACCTACTCACCAAAATCTGCTTTGCAGCAAAAGATCTTTATTACAATATTCTAGTTTGTTTAGATATCACGTTTTTATCTGATATGTTTTCATATACTGTTATTAACAGCACTACCAAAAATAACACAAAATTAACAGATTATAGGTATTTTTCTATACTGGACAAGTTGAATTAACGTTTCACTATTTTAAAAATTACACGTTCTTTGTAGTACATAATATACATACATTTAGAAGAATCTACATAATTTAGTTGCGTTTCGCTTATTCACAAATGTTTAAAACGATGTGGTTTAAGTAAACCCTGTATATACAAGTTTTTAATAGGCGGTAAATATAAACAACAACAAGGTGTGTAAAATTACCTTCTTGCAATGTAATTAATTATCCTGTAATTAAAATAACAGAACAACTGAGTTCAATACATACTACATAGGTATATTGCGAGAAGAGACAGGTTTAGGGCGTTGTCCAGACAGTACAGCATTAACATGTACCTACTCTTATTTATGAAGTTTTGTATCAACCATACCATATGGTGCAATTTTTATGATAATATTTATCTCAAGTAATTAGAGTTAGATGTGTGCACATGTCATAAATTTATTTTAAGGTTGTCCTACATTTTAACTTCAACAATCTGATCGAAGAACTTGAAAGCAGCAAGGTGTAGGTAGAAATTTAAAAAAGAGGCCATTGCAAATACTCGAAACTTAACATTAAGTTTGTTTTTATTTAGTGTACATATTGGTACAAGCTTTTCAATCATTTGTAAACAATATTACGTTATTGTTATCGAGTTCTTGATATCGGTATAAACTAATGGGCAATTTACAAGTAAAACCTTAATATGAGGTATGTACATATTTAATACCGTTAAAACTGTCATCATTAATATCGAGCTTTAACAATGACCACATTTATAATTTACGTAACTTAAATTTATTGCCCAATCTATATACATTAGGAGAGTAAAAGATACAGAAGATAATATTTAATGCTTGTTGATTTGTTTATTTTGCTAATTAGGCGTATTAGGTTTGTTTCTGTTCATACTTTTACGTTTATTTATTTTTTCAGTTTCACTTTTGTGGGTTGTGAAAATACGATCTGTCCATTCCATCGGGTGATATATGTACCTGTGTATATGTACTAAGGAAAACAAACTACGTGAACAGGTGGTGAAATGATTTCTAAGTTTGTCTTTTCTTTATAATACTTGTCAAAGTACTCGAAAGTTGGCAAAACATGTAGTTGTTTGGTTATTCTTATTGTTGTTTTCTAAAAAAGCAAATTTTATTTCTGGCCAACATAAATTAAAAAATCTTGACATGACTGGTATTACGAAAAAATACCAAATTAAACAAAATTTTCATTTTTTTGACAGGGTAGCCATAAAAAAAGTACGAGAACGATTGTTTTACAACTCGATATTTAAGTCATTAATAAAATAATTGTCATGAAGAACTTTGATCTTTTTTCTTCGAAAAATGTACCCTTGAAATTCCATTAACTACAGAATGTGTTGCCTATTCTTTTGTAACGCGATCAAGTGGACAGTCTGTATGTTACATTTTTGAGAAAATGCTTGACAAAACCTAAACAACCCGTTTTGGATTTGAATCAATTTGAAAAACAAGCTAAAACTTTCTTTTGCTATTAGTTTAGTTAGAGAACTTCCTCTGGAAATTAGTTAAATTTAAATGTCTTAAATAAATAGAAATTAAACAATGTTTGGTGTTTAAAAACAGATTTTACAAGCGAAGTACTTCACGACCAATTGCAGACGTTGGATTTTCCGCAAGAGAAACATAGCGTGATTTAGAAGATGTAATAAAATTTTAGAAAGTGATCCTAGATGTCATTCTAAGTAAAAGCGTTTTAAACACAAGTCTACCAGTGATCCACACTCGAGATACAGGGTGCTGCAGAACGGCTTATCCAACCAAGCTCAAATGTAAGAAGTTTTTCCTTTAGAAGAAAGACTTGATAAAATAAGGTGTTCTGCAATTAATCAGAAAAAAACTGTTTTTTCTTGATACTTCAATATCCTGTATTTTGAATATGGGGCTCCGAAAGAACCTTTTGCTTAGAATGTTCTGTCAATCCAACCTCTGGAGTTTTATCCTTGTGTGCTCTGCTGTATAGAATTTGACATATTACTTTTCCTTTCTTTTAGTCAATAAACTTTCTTGGTTTTCAGAGACTAATTATTTTCCATTATGTTGGATTTTTTGAGATTCTTTGCATTGGTATAAACTAAGGTTTAGGTAGCAATAAATTAATCTCCAAATTGTTTTTCAATGTATGTTACTAATAGTAACTGAACTAGAACGTCTACTGGGCCATAGACACCCAGCTCAGCATTTTTTCCATACCAACGCTGCCCGACGGGCGCGGCGTCCAGGGCCTGAGAAGAGGAACTGTTACTATCGGGTGTATTATTCTGCTTGCTTTTTTAGGGTTTTGTTTACCAAATGCCTGCTGCAGCAAGACGTTAGTAGTTTTTCCCTCCTCCAAAATCTCTTTTTCCCATAGTTATCATCTAGCACAGATGATCAAGCGTGTGGTGCAGTTCTGCAATGGGTCATTTTTTTAACCACTGCAAACTATATTCGGTGTGCCAAAGAAGCCAATTTATACAACCAGCCATGATGTGTATTGACCTACCATAGATGTATCGCTAAGTCGACTTCCAACATATTGATCGGCAGAAGCCACCTCTATCAGTACACCACGTCGATGCCCTACTTGACAGTCGCACCGCCTCTGAAAAGTATAGAACAGACAAGCACTTTAACCACCTCTCCAGCTCAAATGCCACCGCTCTTAACACAAAAACTGCAACCACTGCTGAAAATCTATTATTGTAGCAACCTCAACCGCAGCAATCACGTCAACACCCGAATTCATGGTCGTCATCATGCGGAACTAGCTGTCCCGCAATGTTGTTGCTGATGCTAATTATGTTAACGGTCTACAATCAAACAACATATCCTACCAATCCGGCTGAAGAGACAAAGGGGCCTACAACGGCCACCTATCTCATAGGGGATCGGAAAATAACTTTGAAGATCGCTGTTATCGAAATATATCTTTAGGGCAATCTCATAACAGCATATTAATGAAGTACTAAGAAAAACAGAATATTACCAGTGTAGCATTGTATTCTAATTAAGAAAGTAATTAAAAAAAATCTAAAGATATGAAAGTCAAAGTCAATACTTTAGCAGCTTGCTGTATTTGCATAGGTATGCATCTGAATTAAAATTTACTAACCTACAATGCCGACGTGTACTCACAAGGTAGGTACTATTAGCACTTCGTCATATATTTAATAGCCCCAGACACATATAAATGATTTCTACTAAACAGACAAGTCGTTTTGACTAAATGCACTGCAAAAATTTATAGTTATCTCAATTATAAATAATCTTACACTGAGAAAAGTGGTTTTATACAACGGCATTCTTAACATCAGCCTCATACTGTTATTAAGTTTCTAACGTAGGCGAAAGCTTTCATCCACAGTGTTTAAAAGGTGTAATCTAATTGTTAAAAAATTGATTTAGTTGAACCTATTAAGTAACTGTATACCGTAAAAGATTTTTTACCTTCAGCTAACAGTCTGTTTTATTATCAAAATCTTTCGCAATAAAACTTGTTTGTTTTAACTCATTGGAACATAATGATTGCATAGGTGCTCACTTCTTTTTACAAAAATTAAATTCATGTCTTTTTATTTGGTAATACATGTTTCTTATGTTGCGGGTTATGTTTGAATATTTTACAAATCCCGCCCGAAAGTATATGATTGAAGTTGGTAATAAGTTACATCTTTCTAGAATTTGATATTAATCCTCCCCATAGATAAAATTCCAAATTAAGCAATTTATTGATTCTCTTATTCTCTCTTAAAATTATTATTTTCATCAATTATTTAAAAATCTTAATTAAAATAGAAAAAGTTTAAAAAGTGTCGACAACTAACAATTACATGTTTAATCCACATTATAGTTTCGGCACCAGTTGCAGTCAACCGTGATTGTTCGCTATTGTACTTATTTTCAACGGCATTTGTCACCAATCTTTCTGACAAAACATCCATTATGTTCTGCATTTAATTGTTCTTCCTGTATTTTTAGTGATCTCGTTTGAATTTGTAAGGTAAATTCGAATTTTCCTTATAAAATTAATAGCAGTAATAATTATTTGAATTTATTTCTAAAAGACTTCTGCTAAAATTCACTAGACTTGGCTGGTTTTGTAGGTATTTGCAACCTTGGTGTATCTTAACCTGGAATTCTGGGATTAAAAACAAATAAATAAACACTTTCTATAATTCTCTGGAATTCTGAGAGTAGGTTTATTTCATATTTGAATTATATCAAATGTTTGCTTATTAAAATATATTATGGTAAGTCTGGGAGCTTTAGAAATTTTGGTAAACACAAACACTGAATTTAAAAACCCAGTTATTATTTACATTTGTAGAAACCTGAAGACTAATATCTCCATTATGATTCGTTATGAATGACATAAGTATGTGTGTAAATTAAGATCATATAAATTAGTGTACAAAATTTATGATTATTTTGTGTTACAAATTTTATTATTTTTCTGCTTTTTATTTTTATTACTAAATCGTTTTAAGATGATTCTGCATTTATTATTATTAAACGTAAGCCGTTATGATTATAATACTGATTTGTTGGCACTATTACACAGTTTACTTGGTGATATTAAATATATACCAATAGAAACGCCCACTGTTTTATACATTATTGACAGATTGTATGATTATTATTATATTTTTCAATCACTTCAAGTACTTCAGATTAATATCTACTATGTGTTTATATCAGCAAAATTTATATTATGATAACAATAACAAAAAATGCTTGATTGTTACCAGAGCTGTGGAGAAAATTGTATAACGATTATAAGAATTCTTATAATAGTTATAAGACATTTTTCTCGGTGTAACTCATGTTAATGCACAATAAATACTATAACAGAACTTGTAGAAGTCAGGCGTTTACAGAAATACGTAGAATCAACGTTGAACTCAATCATCGACTGATGTTTAGATCTGGTTAACTTAAAATATAGTATAATAATCAGGTTCCATATTATTCTGCAATCTCTAGTTTATCTTGAAGGGCCAAAATGCAGTTGAGCGGAACTTAACAAATCATGATAAGAAAAGTAGGATACCCTCCAATATTGTACAATTAGAAGTGCCAAAAGATACAATTACAACTATCTTCCGGAATTTCTCAAACTATTATGTTATCAGTAATATCGAATTATTTTATAGCCTCTTTTGACCAGTTCTCTGGCTATTTTTTCTCTATTACAGTCATAGGGTAGATATTTTACTACAACTTTGATTGGCCGGTTTTGTTTATTTTCGTAGGAGTGCCACGAATAGCCATTTTCACTTTTTTGTCAGTGCTCTATAGCATTCACCATCAGGCACATTTATTTTAATGTTTCTGTTATTAATTATTTTTATTTGAAATCCTATCATAATTTCGCTCACTTCTTCATGTAGTTTTTCAAAATTTTTAACACTATCTATTATTACTGGCGGAGGTTGAGTTTTCTTAGCTTTAATTTGTGTAGTTTTAGTGGCTTGTTTTGTAGGTGGGGTTAATAAAGTATCCATTCTTCTTTTCATAGTTCCCTTTCCATTCACTCTAATCCACTCTGTCTCTCTCGCTAGCTCTTCCTCGTCTGTCTCATATTGTATTTTTTCTTCTTCTTTCACAAAACAAACACATATCAAATTTAAAGGTTATAAGGTCTACAACACCATACATCCAGAAAACACTGCTAAAGGGGGTAGTGCAATAATAATCAAAGAAAACATCCTACATTATGAAGAAATTGGAAACGAAACAGAAGAAATACAAGCTACTGCAGTCAATGTAAGAACGAAAAACTATCAAATAACAGTAGTGGCAGTTTACTGTCCACCAAAACATGCACTAAAACGAAACCAATATCTTGATTTTCCAAACAGACAAGGTAATAGATTTATTATTGGAGGAGATTTCAATGCTAAACATATATCTTGGGGATCAAGATTGACTACGACCAAAGGCAAAGAACTTTATGAAGCTATAAAAGAGTATAAATGCGAAGTGATGTCTACTGGAAAGCCAACATACTGGCCGACGGACTACAATAAAATACCAGATTTGATAGATTTCTATATTGTAAAGAACATTTCTGCAAATTACATACAAATAAAAGAAGGTTGGGATATGAATTCAGACCATTCACCAATTATCTTAACATTAAGTCAAACTGTAATAGAGAAAGAAGCTTGCCCGATGTTAGTAAACAAGCACACTGACTGGAAAAGCTTTAAGATGAGCCTTGAAGAAAATATTAATCTTTCTGTACCATTAAAAAATGAGCAACAACTTGATGAAGACGTGGAGTTGTTTGTAAGAAATATACAGCAGGCAGCTTGGGAAAATACTCCTACACTTAGAAAAAGAACTGCAGGAAATAACTACCCAAAAGAAATTAGACAAATAATAACCGAAAAAAGAAAACAAAGACGAAGGTGGCAACAAACAAGATCACCCCAAGATAAAACACAGTTAAATAATCTTAGTCAACAATTGAAAAGAGAAATAAAACTGCTAAAAAATGACACTATTAACACATATCTAAAAGAACTTACCAATGATGGTTGTACAGACTATTCTCTTTGGAAAGCAACAAATCCCGCCACTAAGAATGGAAAATGGAAAGTGGGCACGGAGTAATCAACAAAAAGCAGAATTGTTTGGAAATCATCTAGAAAAAATCTTTCAAGACAGCGAAGAATTAGCAGAAGAATTAACAACAGAAAATTCAATACAAGAGAAAGGAAGTATACGACTCACCTCTCCAAAAGAAATAATCAATGAAATTAAAAATAATATCAATCCAAAAAAATCTCCAGGGTTCGAATTAATAACTGGCGAAATACTCAGAAATCTGCCTAAGAAAGCCATAGTAAAATTAACAAACTTAATAAATGCATCCTTCAGACTGCGATATGTGCCAAGTTTGTGGAAAATCGCGGAAGTGATTATGATACCAAAACCTGGCAAGCAACCACACGAAGTGACATCATACAGGCCTATTTCCTTATTACCAGTAATTTCAAAATTATTTGAAAAATTACTACTCAAAAGGTTGAAACCTGTTATTGAGAGACAAAAATTAATACCAACACATCAATTTGGATTCAGAAACAAGCATTCCACGATTGACCAAATCCACAGAATAACAAGTATTATTGAGAAGAGCCTCGAAGAAAAAAAAGTTTGTTCTACAGTCTTTTTGGATGTGGCCCAGGCATTTGACAAAGTTTGGCACAAAGGGCTAATACACAAGTTAAACTCATATTTCCCAGAACAGTACGTAGAAATATTACATTCATATATATCCGATAGATTCTTCAGAATAAAGCAGGAAGATGCCTATTCTGAACTGAAAGAAATTCAAGCGGGAGTGCCACAAGGAAGTGTCCTAGGTCCGGTTCTATACCTGCTATATACTTGTGACATTCCACAACCAGAAAATAACACAATAGCCACATTTGCGGATGACACTGCTATAATGGCAATTGGAAATAATAATGAAGAATCAACTAAAAAACTACAAACCGCTATTCAAGAAATACAGAAATGGACAAAAACATGGAACATCAAGCAGAATGAAAGTAAGTCAGTACATGTAGATTTTACAAACAAAAAAGTAGAACCAATACCAGTAAACATTAATGGTCAACAAATACCCTACTCAAACCAAGCTAAGTATCTGGGCATGACCCTAGACGCAAAACTGCGATGGAAGCCTCATGTCAAAAAGAAAAAAGAAGAGCTAAACCTAAAATACAGAAAAATGTACTGGCTGATTGGTAGGAATTCCACTCTGTCTCTGCATAATAAAATTTTGTTATACAAACAAATACTTAGACCAGTTTGGACTTACGGAATTCAGCTCTGGGGCTGTACCAAACAAAGTAATAAAACAATTATACAACGAGTCCAAAATAAAGTATTGAGAAGTATGGTAAATGCACCTTGGTACTCTAGAAACAGCGACCTCCATCGAGACCTGGAAATGGAGACTGTGGATGAAATTATCACAAGATTTGCCAGACAACATGAAGAAAGACTTCATCAGCACGTGAATGTTGCAGCCATCCAGCTCCTTGACAACACGCAACTAGTGAGAAGGCTCAAAAGACTTAAACCTTTTGAGCTAATTTGAATTAGTGTTAGAGTCAGTGAAAAGCAGAGAATGGTGCGGTAGTGTACACGTCAGGTGTAGTGTACTTAGTTAAAAGACAGCTGAACATTAAGGACACTGATGAGTATACCTTAATTTAAGTTTTTTCAAATAGTAAGCTAGGTTAGAATAAAATTGCTCATTGGTCATAATTGACCAGATTGTAATACTAAGACAATAAAAAAAAAAGTAATATCGAATTGTTCAGTTTTTCACAATAATCATAGAAATGCGAACTTGAATTTGTTCATACCAAAAGAGACCTTTGTAATCAGCAATTATCAATTATTATTGGCAATCATTTTAAAGCCAGAATACAACTTTCGCAAAATACAGCAAGTACGACTTATATTGTTAGCACTTCTAAAACGCTTCATAAAGATACTCATAAAGATTGGACTACCTAGTTTTGTAGATGGTCATCGATTGACTTATAACGATTTCATAAGCACGGTTGTGAGCGTTTGGCACGGCAAGGTGACAAGTCTCCGTCGCGTTTTGTGCTCACTCTTTTGAAATTTAGGTTGATTTATATTTTTGCAGGCTTTGAAACTAAATCGTTTTAACTAATGGAAAAAAATTGGATAATATGTGGAATTCACTTTTGCCTTCCCTCATATATTGTGTATTTTTTAAAAGCCTATATTAAACTTCTTTAATTTGTTAAGCATTTAACTAAGAAAGAACTGTATTTGAAAAGCAATAAATTATTTAACCGTCTGGGTTTGCCCTGTCATAAAGCGTTCACACCCTCCAGCTGCACAAAAACAAAAATACAAAATATAAACACCCAAATCTTAGGAATTTAATATGAAGCAGGGCAGTTAGTTGTGAAAGAACAGTCGTAAGTGCGGGGTCGGTGTGCGTCGAACGTAAAAGGCCTCACGCGAAGTCGTAGTGTCAAAGTTGCCTTTTTGTGTTTTTTGTGGGGACCATTCAATGCAAATGCATATGCTATTTTGGTTTAATCAGTAGTTTGATTATTATTGGTGTTGTTACTGTGGCCTTACTGTGTGTTTGTGCCACCTTTTTGATTATTATTATTGTTATTGATGTTGATAAGGCGTTACAGTGTGTAATTGCCGCTAATTGGTATCATGTCACCCATAATGAATGGAGGGCGCTCCTTGCTTGAAGAGTTGTTACTAGTGTAGAAAAAGCACTAGTACAATCGCTAAAATTAACCGCATAGGTAGCGATTTGCTTGGGGATTGCACGGTTAGGCGTGATCGTGTAGTCTATCTCGACCTGGAGGACAGTAAGTGAGTCCTGCCAGTGGTCTGTATGTGCCTGCACTGATATCCTACAGGAGGTGCGGAGTCCGGGGAGTTGAGTGTTATGACGTTGGTAACACCTGGTCGTCCAACGCGTCAGTTGGATGGCATCACAGCACGATAAGTGCTTGTTACAGGTCACCATGATCCAGGCAGTGCACTGAAGATGACGGCCAACAACACCAGGTTACGATCTTGTAGACGCGACGAGGGACGCTACTGGCCAACCTCTCTCACTCTTGTAAGTTTTCAGTGACGTGTTTGCTTGGTAAGGAAGTAATGTATGAAACCTTTTTTAGTAAAGGAGGAATTTTTGTATATGGTCCTCTATCCCTACACTTAAATGGCAACTCAATGAGGCGTGAAGTCGACCGACCCCGGAGCAGAGAAAGCATCCACACGGCTTAAAAGGGCCCCTTTAAGTATATTTGTGATTTACTTTACCTTATTTTTGTGGAATTTTTAAATAAATACAAGCGTTTAAATTTATGAAAAAAAATCTGTTCCGTTTTATGGTCTACAAATATAATAAACAAAAATAAGATGATTTCAGTTTTCAACAGATATGTAATTTGTTATACCACTTATAAGGTTTAATATTCTTATTAAATAAATCCAGGTGAATTATCGTAATTTTTCTATCAAAAAGTTTTAAGAATTGCTAGTTTCATATATGTATATCATATCCAAGTGGAAATTAAACAAGGAAAATCAGACAAATTATTATTTCTATAATGTTGACTAAAAACTAAATTATAATTACTTTCGAATACATTGTAGAAATCTTGATTTTGATTGATAATTCTTAAATATCAAGGCTTTGAAAGAGAGCAAGTAATATCACTACAAAATTAACCTGCAACGTGCATCATACCAATACCAATTATTTAACGGATTTATATTAAGCAGATACTAGTCGGTGATATAAATGCGACAGTTAACAGTTTTGCATGTCAGCATAATTTATATACAAAATAACCGCCGTGTTGCGGCGGCAAGTTACATTGATCGTACTAGATATCCTTGACATTTCGGTTTTCTTCTCTTTAGTGGTAGTCCTTACGTCCAGGAAACCATAATATATGCGTTATTCAATTGACTTTTTTTCCATACATGTTCTTCAGTAAGTCTGTATAATTAATATTCAGAAAACGCTACTTTTAACCCGATAATTGCTATCGGAGGAGTTAAGTTTACGGGTCATCGCAAATCATTATCGTTATTCCATTTAATTGTGTTCTATTTTATGTAGGTACATTGCGTGATAGAATTGAAATATGCGATTTATCATAAACAAATTGTACAGTCCTTAAAACTACAACCGTGAAACGACTTAACTGAAGTGAGAATTGTGCATTCTTTAAACTGTTTAGTTTTACAACATATTTAACTTACAAGGCTGATTTTATTTAGTGGAAGACCTTGATATACATAAAAAACTTATTAGATAAGAAGGGACAACAACCTTAGATTTAAACTAATATCTTAATCAGTCAGAATTAAAAAAAAAAAGAGAAAAACCGAGTACGTTTTACCAAAATGTATTATAGTATTAACTTTTATGTTGTTACTAGTTATTATAGAGATGGAAAGTGCAATGTATAGATACAAGCATAAAGTAAAATGCATTCGAAACCAGCTCGAGTGCATTATGCTTATAATAATTATGAATTATACATAAAGAACGATTGTGATATGTATATCAGCAAATAAAAGTCACGCACTGATCACGATTTCAGGCTGCAATGGGTCAAACGACAATTAGTTTAGGTTCAAAGCGAAAATAAACATTTTTAAGTATTTTTATAATTAATGTCATAAATGAATATTTCCCATACTGTTTTGACGAATTACGTTGTATAAAAATAATGGGAATTTTTGTTTGCTCGATTGCTTTTAATTCTATCAATATTCCAAAATTACATAATAAATATTTCAGTTAATGATTCATGAAGATTTGTGCAAAGAACAGTAAATTACTTTTATTGTCAAACTAATAATAATTATAGTAATTTAGAACACGAGTACAGTTTTGATTTTTCCTACTGTTAACAAAATAATAATTTAAAACAAACAAATTTAAATTTTTAATGATTTTGAAATTTATGCCCCGAGCCTAAGGTATTGTTTCATATTTTTTAATAAGTAGGCACTGTTTTCAAAACATTTGGTCTACTTTACATGTCTAGACTAGATCATTTATTCGCTAGTGGATGCTTGACCTGAACACGTGATATGATATCAGTATGTCCAAATGATCTTTATCTTAAATCTTCGTTATGACCGAAATAATCAGGAGTTAAAGGAATGCTTAAACATATAAGAAGTTATTTTTAGTATATGATACAATACTAACCAATTCTCTTGTAATTGTCCAAATAAGAATTTTAGAGTCCTAAAGTCATTGAAACTTATGTAAAATAAACATCAAACAGAATGAAAGTTGGCAGAAAAAAGATATATGGTATGTATGTATTCCAGGTTTGCAAAAGATTAGATTAAACTGATTAATAGAGCTTTTGGTTCTTAAACAAAACTAGGTAATCCCTATGTAACTTTTCATTCTGAATTCAAATCTGCTTTCAGATATTTCCTATCACGTAGTTTTTGAAATATATGCATTTGAAGTTTTAGTGGACAGTGTAATTATAATTACATTAGGTAATTATGTATTAGCCATAAAAAGTTTTAGAAATGAGGTAATTGTATTCTGCGTATATTAGAAAGCTATTAACATGTCATCAACAGGTATGTCACTCTGATAAATATTTGTAAATATTATTTCAATTTTCCATAAGTGAGATCACTCATGCATGAACCTGTTCCGTGTTAGTACTGTTTTGTGGAGCGAGTAAAGTTTTATAGAGTTGCATTATCACTGCTTAACAAAGAAAATTTCTTGTGTTTTGAGTGATAACTATAGAAACATTAATCATGTCCCCTAAATGTGCGAATGATCCGGGCAGTTTTTGTTACGTTTGTGGAGGGTTTACTGCTAAACACCAAAAACAATGTTTTACTGCGCTAATAAGGAGAGCTTATCGTCTGTACTTTGGATGTCAGTTTGGAGATTAGGATAAGCAATGGACACCACATATTTGTTGTGTTTCTTATGCAAATCACCTTTGACAGCAGATAAAAGGTTTCCGTGTATGTATGCCCTTCGCAGTACCTATGATATGGAGGGAACAAAATGATCATATAACTGACTGTTACTTCTGCATAACAAAGATAGCACGCTTTTCTGCAAAAAATAAAAACTCTCTTGTGTATCCTAATTTAACTTCGGCGATAAAACCCGTTGGCCATTGTACTGATTTTTCAATTTCTGTGCCACCAGAAATATTTGAAGGATCAGATAAAGAAAATGTTGTCATTGTTTCTAGCAATGATCCAGAGTTATTCTTCCAAATCCCACTAAGCCACATTTGATCACACAGGCACAACTAAACGATTTAGTGCGTGGTTTGAACTTAAGCAAAAGCAAAGCCGAGTTGCTTGGCTCCCAAATGAAAAGTTGGAATTAATTTGAAACACTGTACCAAAACTAGCAATTTTCGTAACCGGGTAAAGAAGTTTTCCGAGTTTTATTCTATGGACGACAAACTTATCTACTGCAGTGATGTTGACGGTTTGATAGCAACTTTTGAACGTAAATACAAACCAGAAGAATGGCGACTGTTCATTGATGCATCTAAATTTAGTTTGAAAGCAGTTCTATTGCACAATGGCAATGCATTACCATCAATTCTCATTGCATATTCAGTTCACTTAAAGAAATCTTATAAAACTATGAAAAAGAAAAGGTGGCGTGGAATTGTTTCAAATCTGTCGTAAAGGGTTTTCTGGGCAACAACAAAGCGGAAAATTTCAAAAACCTTGTTGACGAAATGTTGACAGCTTACCGTAAAATGGGATATAATATGTCGCTAAAGATGCATTATTTCCATTTCCATTTGAATTTTTTCCTAGACAATTTGGGAGCTGCAAGTGATGAGCCTGGGGAGCGTTTCCATCAAGACCTTTCAACGTTGGAAAACCGGTACCAGGGAAGATGGAATTCAAATATGTTGGATGATTACTTTTGGTTACTGATTAGAGAAGACCCTAATACATCATTACAGAAAAGAAACCTGTCAAATAGAGTATTTTAATGGGTTTTATGAACATTTTGTAATATAAAATGCATCTAATTAACAATAACAATAACAAAATCATGTTTTTCTTGGAAATTATACGTGCTAGAGAAAAACCAAAAGCTGATTTAGATTCAGCATACAAAAATGATTCAAGATCACCTATTTGTAACTAGGAACCAGAAAAAAGTTTCAATTTGTTAATCGGTGTTATCAGTACGAATAGGTAGTCTTCATGTTATGATTTCGTAATCCATAATTCACAAGGGGTTAGTTTTGCATGTTTGCAAAATCTTTCCAAATACATATAAATTAAGCACTCGAAAGTTAACATTCTTTCAGTATAATTTTAGCAGATTCTTGTTAGTGGCAGTAGGTATAGTATGATGTAAGAGTAAATTGACGTCAATCTGCAAGATAGTTTATTAAAAGTTGTGATATTTAAATCTATAACGTGTAATTATTACATGAGGTCAAATTTTAAATTAACTGTGTAATGTACATTTATATGCAAATTTATCTACACTAATAAAAGATAAAGTATTCTTAATCCATAGCAGATTATATACTAATCACCTTTGCACCCTGGTGATACGTGAGCGGGTGCAACTTTTATTAGTTTACTTAATAAAGTAGTATTTGTAATTTATTACAAAACGTGATATCAAGGTGCTGGAAGTAGTAACATTTGCGTTGAGGGTTCACCGGTTATAGATGTTATTAGAGAAATAATTATTTGACGAAAGTCCTTTTATGCTTTATCATTAGCTGTTATCTGGTAGTTATGTATTATGTTACTTCTGGATTCTCACCATGAATATGCAATTATTTCACCAATATATCCTAGCACAGTCTGCAGTGTGCAATTCTCTTGAATTTCAGCAAGCATATAAATATGTAATTACTAAAATTTAATTTTTTTTTGAAAGCAAAATTAACATGCATGTAGTCATTACTAGTTCTTTTATTTTTATTTATTATTACCATAAAACATGAAAGCAACTTTTTGCTAACTTATTTGTTTAAATATCATACAAAGAAATAGTAGTTATTACTTTCTGTGCTTCATTTCAAATAAAATTTT
>VTPC01083335.1:0-14575 GCA_011009095.1 Ignelater luminosus | reverse complement strand
TGTCTGTTTTAGAGTTATTCCAACAATGCTGACAGAGGGAGAAAAAAACTAAACTACAAATTTGTTTCTAAATGTTCATTGGATATACTAATTTGTTTCCTAAACCAATATATGTTACATAGATACCTGTCTACTATACGATTTGCTTTGAGAATACAATACGGGTTCTTATGAGTAACGTGATTGCCAAGCATCTTCCATGCTAGAGTTCAACGCTTCGATACATTTCTATGACCAAACAATTAGCAACTGCGTTGAGCAAGCTATAAAATCTTTCTTATACTGCATTCTCAAAGTGAAATTAGTAATTACTATAAACAAAGTTGTTTGTCATTTATTTTTTATTTTACTATTTAAATTCAGATACCGTAAACAGATTAACCAGCCAAATTCAAAGTTTTAAAACTTTAGAATATGAAACACCTACAGTAAAGAACTAAACTATTAAATCATTTTAAACATTTATGCACTTCGAAATCTTTCAATTTCATACACCCGGTACGCTTCTTTTTTTTCTACTCTCATCATAAAAAGATGCGCTTTCCGCACACTTCAATTGAAAAATATGTAAGCATCTTTTCTAACGTGTGCAAAAAGTTGGAAGAAAGAATTTTTCTACGGTTTGATCTTTCATGTGGTGTTACGGTTTCAATTTTTGTCTAAATCATTAGCGTCGAGAATTGCTGTCTAAGTCCTGCTTTAGCAGAATAAATTTATAAAATTCAATTCTCTACAAATTTTTATCAGGTGATATTTTTAGATCTCGTAAAACTTTTATAACTCTTTTCTTAACGTTGGTTGTGAAAAGAATTTTTGCACGTGTGGTGTGTGATAATAGTGGTCTGCTGCGACTAATTAATGGTGGTGTAATTAATCGCATTTATTTTTGCTGATTATTGTAGTTAGACCATTTGATTGTGGTTGTGTCAACGCTTATAGAAGAATAGATCTCACGCCAAGTGCGTAGATCCTGAAGGCCGCCTGTCCACTGAGGTGAGATTTTCTTTTTGCGCTGACCTTCTTTTATTCACTTAATTTTTTTGGTATTCGGATGCTGATGTTTGTTCTTTTTATTTTCAGGCCTTTTACCTTTTTCGTGTCCGTTTTCCTGTTCCTCTTATTTTTTCCGTCTTTTCGACCTTGGTGTTTCTTTCTCAAAAGAGAAAGGGCTGACAAAATGATTTCTTTGGGAGTTTCCGTGGACCAACCATACCAACTACTTGGAGGCTTCAGATCCTGGGTATGTGGTTACTATTACTTTTTTTGTAAGCTGACAAGAAGAAGAACCGAAATTCTCACTTGCGTGGTTAATTTTCTTTTTTTGTTGTAGTTCGCTAATTAATGGAATTTTTATATGTTAGTAAGATATACTGAATCTTTTTTGCATTAGAGAAATTTGTCCATTTAAAGCATCGGCACAATTTTTGTTGTCCGATAATTTTTATTTGCTGCACCATACGATAGCAAACTTTTCTAAAATTCAACGTAGTAAATGTTTAAGAGTTTATTTCATATGTAATTTCATTTCACCATAAATTTTAATTCTTCTTCAATTTATTAGAAGTTTATAACTTTGGGCTTCACCCGTTTAACTTCTTAAAAATTGCACATGTAATCGCAGATCCAGTGCGAAAAATTATCTAATTTTACTTTTATAAAATAAATTGCGGAGATATATAGGGTGGTCAGAAAGTCCCTATTTGAAAGCTCTTCCAAATAACACTTCGTCAACCCCCTTCGCCGACGTAACTAGTAAATATAACTTTAGGCCGCGCTATCGCGATTGACTTTTGCCTTTTTTTTGTATTATTTCATTTAATTTCGCCGAGTCAGTTATTCTGTCTGCGAATGTTCCTTTTTCCTTTCGCTATGTTTTTGTAGTCATATTCTTAATTGCTCTACATTGATTTTACTTAAGGCATTATATTTGAACTTTTGTATTATTTAATATTTGATATTTTGGGCTATTTACTGTGCTAATTTAATTAACCTAATTGATATTTTCTTGTGTTATTGATTATTTATTTTTTTTGTATTACTGTTATCTGGCTTGCAGCGTTCTGGCGCCTAAAATAAATTTGGACGTTGTCAAGCTGACGTGTTTTATTGATCAGCGGATTTCGTTTGATTTTCAGATACCCTGGGGAACCCCGACCTCGCCGGCGTGCTGCGGAGGCTCCGTTAACAACAGAAAGCAGGTATCAGTGAATCTTGTCGGGTTAAAAGTAAAAAAAATAAATTTATAGCGACAAGTTTATTACATCAGATGTCTGAGACTGGAAGCTGTAACTTAATGTGCACAAAAGTAAAGGAAACAATAATTTTTCCCATGGTAATATTCACATAAAGCATTGTAGAAGAACTGTTTTCTCAGTATAGTCTGCAACAAATACAGAAAGCACGCTTCATACCAATTCCACAATATGTTTCTAAAGTATTTTTCCTGCAGTGCTGCCAAATGCTAAAAATTCTATTTTTTGAACATGTGCTTGAAGTAAAAACCAATCAGGGTACTTTATAATGTAATCAAGCTACACGACGTTTTCGTAATTTAAATGAGATTGTCCAATTGGCAGATTCAATAGTTTTTGCATTTTTCTTTTCATCTTTAATGGTGTCAGAATGCATTTAGTATATTACTTATGTCAGAAGGATATTTCCAGTATTATCGTTGTTGACACCCTCCGCCTTAGGTGCCAATTTTCACATTTGCTATTTGTGACATAATAGTTATTTACATAAATAACAGAGAAAGAGTGTCAGTGGGAAGGTAGAGGCACCAGGGGACAATTATTTCTCCTACGACCACGGAAATGGCACATTTTCTGTGATGATTTATAATTTATATTTTTAGATCATTGTATAAAAACAAACAGCCAAGCCGCTTCGATAGATATAAAAGTATCAATATTCGCGCTTACTTAATTATATGAAGTGAGTTACTTTCTTATAGGTTCATAAAAATAATTCAAGAATTACAGGATCAGTCAAATTAAATATGAAGTCTATTTTCCTTTAAATAACATTCGAGTCAGGCGTACAGGGTATTTGGCACCTATGGCAGAATTTCACGGCGCGATCCTAAGTGATCCTAAAGTGTTTCTGGAGTGCTTTAGAATGCTTTTAGAGATGAATACAACGGTTCAGACCGTTTGGGCTGAAACTTTCAAAATCGCTTTAGAGTTAACCTAAAACCACTTCGGGTCACCAAGACTGTTCGAAACACAAACATTGTGCGATACCTATAGTCTATCTACTCTATTGAAAGGCCTTGGAATTATTTCAGACCATGAATCAAAAAGCACTAAAATGTTAGAAACTAGAAACTAAATCAGAGTTATAAAATGTTTTCAATTTGAACAACTGCTCTGGCCAATCATCCTTTTAGCTTTTGAATTGCTACAATAAGACTTCCAATCAAAATAGTGATAACCGAGTTGGCCATACAAGTCAGAATGAAAATTAGGTCAGAATTACTATAGCAGAACTTTTGTTAACACTGGCGATTTTCTCAATTTGAATAAAAGGTGAGCAGCACATGTAATAACTAAACACTGAAAAAATACTTTGATCTGTGTGTTACAACGAATACAAATTCCAGAACAATAAGAGTTTGTGGCAGCTAACTTTTAGGCACTTTGCAGGTTCCCTAGCAAATTATTTCCTGCGACCGCAATGTAGTTAATCGCATTTGCGGCGACAAAAATATAAAATTCCAAGAACTAGAAATGCAAATTAAAGTACCTTCTATTATTCTGAAATAGGTAGTGAGTTGTAAATTGTATACCTAATGTCATAATAGTTCCTGAGAAGCAGGCAGTGAGACCGAGAACACAGCCTACGCCGTAGTTTAGTTTTCTGAATACTTGTGAGTAGACGGTTTCCTAGTTACTTTGACATTACTTTGTACCTTTATTATAAACAAATTTGGTGTGAACGTGTTAAGTAGTTCTTCAGGTATGTTACAAAATCCCATTTTATTTATTTATTGTAATTAAATACATAAAAAATAGGTACTTGGATGTTATTGAGTTTTTCGCCCTAATGCTCAATTTGTTGAGGCTAGAAACAAAAAATGAAAAAATGTACCCCTTACTTCGCTAATTTTTGTGAATTATTTGTTTCTTTGACGCCCTATTTTAATTTCCTACACAAACTTATAATGCGTGGATCTGCGGAAGTACTATATTTGTTTATTTTTTCTCTTAGGTTCAAAACCATGTTGACTCGATTGCAATTATTTGAGTATTTAAAAAGAGAGTCGCTATTCGGTAAGGGCATGACTGCACACGTCAGAGCACAGCTTGCTAAGTATGTACCTAGTTTCTACGATACCTGACTGCAATATACCGATAGTTGAGATAAAGATTTCATTATTTTGTTCAAAATTTTTTTGTCGTTGAAAGGCTAGTAGCAGAAATGTGAAAAGTTTTCTAAAACGAAATGAAGATTGACTGAGAAAACTTCTTATTGAAGAAGCTACGACTTTATTATTTAATCCCAACAACACTTCGTGGCCGCCCTAAAAAGCTTTTTCGTGTTTTAAGTACAAGGTCAAAACAAAGGCAGCGCAAAGAATTAACAACAACTCATAATCCTGAAGAACTGGCTTTTGCAACCCACATGAGTTATTCAAAAACAGTCAAAGAAATTTAGCCCAGGTTATTAAAAAAGCAGCGACATCAAGCCCACGCTCATTAAGGACTATGAAAGCACAACAATCCACCTGCTAATATCCATACAGTGCAGAGGAAGCATTGGCACTACTGATAGATCTTAAATTGACTAAGGATCAATATTTAATCCTAAGAAAAAAAACCTAGGGCTCGCGTTTATAATCTTTATCCAGTCTATAATGCAATTTTGCGAGCAAAACAGGAGTGCTGTCCCGAAGAAATAACAACTACAAAAACAATGGCAAAAGTAAAACTGCAAAGTTTATTGGATACATTACTGACCGCTTGTGTACAGTTTAGAATGAAGTGATTTCTGACGTAGTAAACAAAGATGAGGAGTGTTCCTTTGAAGTCATTTACAAATGGGAGTTTGATGGGAGTTCTGGTCACTTCTATAAACAAAAATGTCTTGAAGGTGGGCATGCCACAGACTCAGATATATCATTAACATCAATGGTACCATTACAAATGATTGCAAAAACAGATTCTTCAGAGTATATCATTTGGCAGAATCCGAGACCTTCATCAACTAAATACTATCGCCCAATTAAATTACAGTTTGAGGGTGTTGAGAACTTATAATCTGTAAGGGTTGCACCCACAGTGGTGGGGTTGTACCCCTACCCACACTCAAGGTTTTTAAGAGAGAAAACAGAAGTGGTGGCACTTCGACAGACACTTCGTGATATACACACGTCGACAGTTTAGTTCAATGAATGTTTTAAATTCAAAGTGTTTATTTATTAATGGTCCTTCGAACATTTTTGGTCCATTCGACCCGGATAATAAAACCATTGGCCTATGAAGTAATTAGTCGCGAGTGTTGAGCGTCGCATAATCCAGGCGTCCTTCGAAGACCCGATTGGCGACATCAAGTGGAACCCAGGCGTTCCTTGAAGACCCGATTTCCAATACAAGTGCTGGAGCGATCCAGGAGCCCTGCAGAAGGCCCGATCGTCAGTCAGCTTTACAACGCATCAAGGTCAGTTCAAATTCCCGTTACTCTTATCCTTATTATTAAGCAAGCCTTGATAACCCTTTATTTTGGTTACCTATCGCGTTATTAGTAACTCAAGCATGTCTTCCACAATAGAGGAACTTAAAATACAGCGAAAAAGCACCAAATCAGCCATAACAAGGCACGAAACCGCGACGAACCAGTTTAAAGACGGCGACAACCTTTTATTAATCGAAGCTAGGCTAACTGACCTAACCGAACTTTTCAAAAAATATGACGTCATTCAGACTCAAATTGACGCTGAACAATTAAAAAATGTAAAAACCGAGGAGGAAGAAACCGCCTTGGACGCTGAAACTAATAAAGAACAACGCAACAGAGGGAATCAACTCAGGTGTTCAAAAATAAGGTATTGAGAAATGAAACCAGTACATTATATTTCATTCGTATTTTCTCTTTTTTTACATCAATTTAGTAACAAAAATACAAAACATCGCAATAATAACAATAATAAACCGACAAAATATTTTTGTCGCCGTAAAAACCTACTTTGGACCACAGTGGGCCGTTTACTTTTTTAGAAATAAAATTTATTGCTAAAATCGCCAAGCTAGGTATAATATTGGGGTCGCATTCAAGGGAAAAAATGTGAAAAAACTGAAAACAACATGGAAATATTTTGGTTTGCTCAGTCTGCAACCCTCAATGTTTTGTAACGCCAAAGATTAAGCACTAGCTGGTTCCAAGCTGATAATGTAGGCTCTTACTTTAAATTCTAACGCAGACTGAAGTTTTTAAAGAAGACTTAGTTAAAGAAATAAAGAAGAAATTTCCGTCAACATTTGGTGGTTTTTTATTCTATTTGCTTACAAACATTTTGTCCAACTTTTGAGACTATTTTTATTAGACATTAAATTTCTCGTGATATTTCGTGAATTTGACATGGTCTCATCATATACATATTATGGAAATAATAATGGGATTGACACCTAGGAGGAAAATCTGAATTAAGTTTCTTTGCAACTATTAATTTTCGATAAATACCTTTTTTTTATTTTGGATTTGTTTTTAGGCTTTATTTTACTTTTTAATTAATTTAATAAATTATTAATATTATTTTTAACGCTGTACTTCTTAATATAAGATGTAAATTTAAAATCATCGCTTGATCTCACAGAGCAGAGTTACTTTCCTATTCAGTATTTCAAGAGACTTAAAATATTCAATTTTCTAAAGGAACTATTAAAATCTAGCATTTTTGTAACAATAAAACAGAATTCAGTTATGTATTTATGCATTCAGATATGTAAATGCACCACTAAATAAAAGAATTACAATCGCTATCAATTAAATAAAACACAATGTAGCACAGTTACTAAATAAATTATAAAATTAAATTGGTCTGCAGGTCGCAATATTACGAGTCATAGCAACACTGGAGACTGTAAAACGAATTTTTACGCTAACACAAAACTGAAGGTTTTTTTGTCTATAAAATTAATTGACACAATTTGAATGGATTGGACGAAGTTGATAGTAAAATCGATTGCAATTCTATCAATGATTAAACGAAGTCGATTAATTAGGTGGTTAGTAATCCCTGGAAAGTTGTAGGTACAAACGAACAAACCGTAATAAATAGAAGGACGACTTGTGCATTACTCTAATCATTAGTTTTTCAATATAAATATAAGCTACTGCATTTCCAATTTCGTAATGTATGAACGAACACAATTTCCCTCGCGACAGAAGCCAAAAAAAAGAAACACTTGCAAGTAATACAATCCACCCAAAGCCAATCTAAATAATGGGCTTTCTAAAACTAGCAAGTGATAAATGTTATATCTTAACTCTTTAGACAAACAGGAAATTGAAAATAGTTCTGTCTGGAAATAGGAAAAAGCGTCTAACAGAACAAAATCACAACCAAGATTGATACCTACTGTTTAGTAAATACATTTGTAAACATATATCCTTGTAACGATGTCGAGACTCTAAGCTAGTGTGAAATCGATACGTTTTGTAAGGAACTAAACAGTAATTTAATTAAATCTTATGAGAGATCTATTCAAAGCGATAACATCACTTGCATTTTTAATTTTTCTACTTATGTGTTTAACACTGTAACGATCAGACACATTTGTCTTCTTACACTCGTGGATATTGTAACGAATTTTCTAATTAAAATGGTCATACAAACTACAAAAACTTTCACAGTATGCATTGCCATATCTGTAACCAAACAAAAACTAAGTAATTTAGATGATCTCGCGAATCTTTCTAGAAAGAAATAAACGGGATGCTTAAAAAATCTTTTCTAACCGATTAATGTGATAAAGTAGCGTTTATCTTCACACGAAGTTGAAGGAAAAGAGACTAAAATCAGTTTTGAAAACGGTTCTACAGATGACGTTTAATGACTGTGTTGATGTCCCTTTTCCAGTAAAAGCACTGTTGGAAAAAGCTAATTCGCACCTTTATCCTTTCACTGCCTTTCTTAATCCCAATTTTCTGCCTCCTTTAATCATTTGATGTGTCTAATTAGAATTCCCTAAGGTAAGACGATTGAGTTACATTCTGCAATTTTGGAAACGGGTCGTTATAGAAATTCAAACGCTCCACCTTAACCAAAGACGGGAAATAATATATAAATAGCAATTACATTCGTGGAAGTTACATTTTAGATATTTACTTTAATCAGTGAAAAAAACTACAGGCAGAGATTGACCCCAATATTAAAGCCAATATCATATAAACCTCATACAAAAAGATGCCAAGCAGATTTAGAAACTAGAAACTTCAATTTTGATTAATTTGCTTCACTTATGTAGGTGCATCTATTAGTTACAAACTTAAAGGCCTCTAGTCGGAGAAGGCAGATTTAACATATTAATTCTTCAGCTTAAATCTACCTGAGAATAATGCCAGTGTTTATCTATGGAATTTGTTTTTACGATTGCCATTGTTTTACACTCGCGAGCAAAAGATTTAGGTCACTTTGAAATCGTGATGTTCTAAGCTTCTGTTTGCAAATTGTAAATTATTGTACTAGTAGGCGCTGAGCCATTAGTTTTCGGAGAAATATTATCTGTGAGTATGTAGAAAACCAGGAGAAAGATATGCTCCAGTTTGTATTGACGAGTGACTTCCATTTAGCGGTGGGTCGGTATGGTTTAGGCAGGAATCTCTTCACAAGCACGCACAGAGTTAGTCTTCATACACAGAGTTCTAGAAGATCATGTTATGCTTTTCATGCTCACCATGGGCGAGTATGTAATTTTCATGCAAGATAATTCGAGGCATCACGTAGAGAGAGTTGTCAGAGAATATCTGGATGAGATGGGTATTAAGTGGTTTGATTGGCCAGCACTCATACTTTACGATTCAATATTGACTATTAACCAGTGGGTTTTCAAATTTGTTTGGTTTTTCCTCATAGCTGAGATCGATAGTTATATGTATTTCGAGATTGTGGATTTAAAAACAACGATTTGAAAAATAAATCAGAGACAGATCAAACACGATGCATCAAATCTGTAATTGTATAAGATGAGATTTTTCTCCGTATAGGAAGGGTATCGGAATATCAAATAAACGTTAATGCAATTTTATCGAAAGGCATTATTCTAGCAACAAATTAAAGATGTATCTTGGCAATGAGGCTTTGTTATTAAGAGATTTGTTAATTTTTGTTTTGGTTACTCTTGGAAAATATTGAAAGTTGGATTTTGCACTGCAGAAATTTCTATTGCACATTGAAAGATCAATGTCAGTTACATCTTAGACATTCTGCTACTAAAGGTTTTATTGATCTACTTCTAATCTAATCGAGGTATTAGTAACAACCTTGGATATATAAGAGAAAATATTTTCAAAATGACAGAATAATGGCATGCCCGTTATATGCAGTGTAAGTTCGGATAAAGTAAATAGAACAGGATAATATAGAAGTAATACAAATGTATTAATTGTTGTTAACGGGTTTGTAGGTCTTTATTTAATAAAACGAAGTTAGTTCCAAGCTTTCGTATAATATTTATACTTCTTGAGGGAGATCTACAGTAATTATAAACTAATCCATAAAACAACATTGAATCTCAGTCCAATTATTGCCTCAATAAATTCACCAAACAGTAAAATAACAGAACATATATGTAACATTTTAACGAATTCTTTTGATAGAAATAATGAATTTTATATAAAAGATTCCTTTGAATTTTCAACATTTATAAATAATAAAGCTCTACCCCAAAATTATATCCTAATTAGTCTCGACGCTATATCTTTATTCACAAATATTCCTTTAGATCTTGTCAACAACAGTATTAAAACTAGATGGAATTCTATTCAAAATTATTGTGATATAGATCAAAAAACCTTTTTAGAAATTAAAAAATTTATTTTCGATACAAATTATTTCTCATTTAATAACCAATTCTATAAACAAATTTTCGGCACTCCAATGGGAAGCAAAATCTCACCTATATTAGCACAATATGTTTTAGGCGATTTATTAATAAAATGTATACCTAAATTATCCTTTAAAATAGAATTCATAAAGAAATATGTTGATGATATCATATGTTCTATACCTAATAATAAAATAGACGAAATATTAAACGTTTTTAACAATTACAATCAATATATACAATTTACTTTGAAAAAAGAAATTAATAAGAGTATTCCATTTTTAGATACCAAAATTATAAGATTACAAAATAACGTTTTGATAACCGACTGGTATACCAAACCAACCAGCTCGGGAAGATATATAAATTTTCATTCATATCATCCAATAAATATAAAAATAAATCTAATTCTACAATTAAAAAATAGAATTGCAAAATTGTCACACCATACATTACATAATAAAAATTTCAAAAAGCTAAAATCAATTCTTTTAGATAACTCATATCCTGAACATTTTATTAATAAATTCCTACACAAAAAAAACCACCAATAATACAAACCATAATAATAATATTAATAATAATAATAATAATAACAATAACTTAAACCAAAACATAATTTTCTTTTCTTTGCCTTACATAAAAGATATAACACCAAAAGTTATATCCATTTTCAAAAATCATAGCATAAAAATTGCTAAAAGAAACATAAAAACTATTAATTCACTTTATACAAAACTAAAAGACAAGATTCCATTACAAAAAAGATATAACAATTTAAAAAAACGTTTATTTCTTGAAATGGTAGAAATTAATAAAGATCCAAATTCTCTAAATAAAAACACTGATATAAAAGAACTTTTATCAATTTATTCATATTTACTTTCCATAAACACTTAATATTAAAACTGTTTACTACTTTCAAAAAAATGTTTCTCTTTAGTTTTAATTAATGACAGTTTATTTTTTGACAATTCATAAACGTCAAAAAAATAAAACAAAATTTCAATACATAATTAGAATAACTGATTTATGTAAAAAAAAATTTCAACTGTTTTGTTACTATTTACAAACAAAAAATTATCTAAAAAACATAATTTTTCTTCACATTTTAGAAGTTATAATATTATATACAGTTTATTACTAATTATTTATTATAAAAGAATCTTTTCTTTTTTTTACAATTGTAAGTATAAATAATATTCTTAATTTTAACAATATATTAGTTTATAATTTGTGTAGATCTCCCTGAAGAAGTATAAATATTATACGAAAGCTTGGAACTAACTTCGTTTTATTAAATAAAGACCTACAAACCCGTTAACAACAATTAATATATAAATAAAAATGGTCGTTATCATTAATAATAAATAATACAAATGTAATTGAAGGATATAAAAAAAGCTTCATAGGCAAATATAAGAAAAACATAGCTTGAAGCAACAAACTATAAAAGTCCACGTGAAGTTACAAATTCGTTTGTATTTAAAAAAAAAAGTTGTTATTGTTAAAAATATTTATCACTTACATAGTTTTCAAATATTGGTTCTTTTTATTTTTTTTCCTTCGCATTTGTTCTGCTAAAGAGTACAACATAAATATTCCGTTTAGTGTGATTTCATTAAAGTTTTATCTGACACAAACTTATGTACTCGCAATTACAGTTCATAAACAGCAATAAGATGTTATTTTGCTTTAATAAAAAACTTGTTTTTTTCCAGTATAATCATTAAACAGGACGTTTTCCACTTGTAAACCATGTTTTCGTTTAGCATGATATAAACTTTTATTATAGAGAAACTCAATTATACAAAACTAAAAGAATGAACAAATGCAAGCAATAAAAATTAAAAACGTCCTAATAATTAGAAGGAATTATCTGACGTCTCATTGCAAACTCCAGTAGCAAACAAGCACAACAAATGTACAGCAATTAACGAAAATGCAAATATTTTAAAACTCTAATTTTCAGGGCACACTCGGCTTTGTCAAGATTTTTCTTTGGGGATTTTTGTAGCGTTACAGTTAACATCCTTATTAATCATGCGGCAAGGGATCTTCTACGTGCTTCCTTAAAAGTGTTAGGGCGAAGTATATTCCATTAAAGGAAAAATAGCGTCGAAGAAAACTTAAGTAAAGAAAGCGATTTAGGGGAAGACGTATTGGATATTTGACAGCTCCTTTGATTTATAGTAAAAACGAATTTAGAATGTCACATACACAATGTTGTCAGATTAAGAGAAATTTACTTTTTTTAGAAAATTTATGTCTAGAAGGAGTAAAATAGTGTTTCCTTGTCGCTTTGTTCTAGATTTACATTTTTCATAAGATAAAACGCTAAATAATAACAGTGTAGATATTTCAAAATACAAACAATCTTTGACGTTGCTTTTAGACTTTGAAAATAACAATTTTTAAAGTGTGAGCAATCTTTTCTTTCAAACAATAATTAAAGAACACAAAAACTTTTAGATTCACGTAAATTAGGTACAAATTTTTGTTACATTTTTACTGGGAATTGTAGAGAATAAACCCTAAAAATATGCAGCCGTTGAAACTATAAACACAGATATCTCAGACACCAGTTGCTCCTCCATTCAAGCCTAAAAAGCAAGTGAAAACTTAATTTTAGATGATAGTAAGCCCAACGGAAGTCCAGTAGAAACGGGCGACTTAAAGACGATTTAAATGTCTCTACTCAGAAGCGTGGCGACGCGACGCTTCGTGGGATGCAGGAATTCCGCCAATGCGATAAATGAAGCGATTCAAAGTGTTCTGCTATCATGTAATTATTTAAAGCGTTTACTATTACAAATTGCTTCTGTCAAATTATAAAGATGTTGTATTCTGTGAATCAATTCCTTCAACAAACATTATAACTAAAATTATAAATAAAGTATCTAAACTTTCTAAAGTTGTATTAAGAAAGTTTTTGGACCCTAGAACCAACATTTCATTTCACAAATGAATTAAAACATTTATAATCAAAATTAATTAAAGATAGAGAATGGTCATGGTAAATTCACTTTTAAATGTATAAACACAATTGATTTTTTACAAAATAGGTAAACTAGTAGTTAGAATGCATCTTTTCATAAAACTGTCATATCCATGATCAAAAAATACTTACTGCCGTAAATTATTATATCTAGAAATATTAAGAGCTCGCCGGTTTTGCCAAGAACGGTCATTTGAGCTCATCAATGTTGTTTACCTATGACTGCATTGAAAACATTCCCATAACGACATATAAAAAAGGAACCTTACTGCATTGCAAAGGCCTGAAACATTAAAATTACTAACAGATTCAACAAGCAATTTTTGATGAAAGACATATTTTGTCCAGTTCTCCTCGAGTTCGTTCCAAAAATGGCTTTCAAGCATAACGCCGATGGCGCGAAATAATATCAAGTTCAAGTTGTTCAAAACAACCTAATTTTAATAATACTAAAAGCTAGACAATCAGGATGCTTACGCGTTACTAGAACTCATCTTGAAATGTAAAAGAAATGAAGTAGTTCTATTAACTCTTCCTTCACGGGACGTACCATTGACAATCATCACACATTCATAAATCA
Source organism: Ignelater luminosus (assembly GCA_011009095.1). Lineage (NCBI taxonomy): Eukaryota > Metazoa > Arthropoda > Insecta > Coleoptera > Elateridae > Ignelater > Ignelater luminosus. The sequence continues at coordinate 954 of VTPC01083335.1, read as the reverse complement.
TTGTTAGGTATCGTGCAACAGATACACATAATGGTTTCATCCAACCCGCAACGTTTCGAAACGAATATTTTGTTAACTTCTTTGAATATAGGATGTTGATTAGCAGGTACAAAGTACGTTCACATCTTGATAGGTATACCTCGAATGTATGCATTACGAGATTCCTACACTCTTCCATTCTGTACTCACCCCAAGCAGTTCTCGTTGTCATATATGTAAGTCTTATAATCTAATCTAATGAACTGCTGCTCTACGTGGGTCGCGAATGTTACAGGAGTATACTAGTCACAAACGCCTTCATTGGATAACTACTAAGAGAGGCCTCGTTTTAACGTATCTCCTCGACAAGATTCTTCATCCAAGAATTAAACTAGAAGTTTTTTACCGATTCCGTAGATAGGTTTGATTTACAGGAAATAGTACAAGTATCTTAAAAAAATGCATTTTGCAATAATTCTTTTAGAAGCAATCAACAAAAATGCAAAAATTGATCTATCTGTGAGGTAGGCAAAAATTTGCTAAAAAGAAAACATTGTAATTAGCAAAATTGTTAATAATTATTAAGATTAGAGTTTTGTTTAAAGGAATAGACCTAAGTATTACAAAACAAACGAAAAGGTAAGAAATAAAAGTTGGTGAAGGCTTTCTTGGGGATTTAAAGCACGAGCAAATCAACACACATTTTATTATGAATGCTAATCTTAAACTGATCTACATGCAATTCATTTAGTAAGAAGCAACTTTTATCCCTCATCCACATCGTGTAAGTACGAGGGCGGTTCAGTAAGTACCCGTGTTTGACAACAGAAGGCGTTCCTGAGGGAAGTTGGTGTTATCATCGTGTGCTGCCATCTATCAAACGACGGTATAACAAATTGCAGACTGATCGATAGGTTAGTTTGGATTTGACAGCCATTTGAGTAAGACGTGTTTCGTGATTTTAGCTAAGATGGA
>VTPC01083324.1:0-10033 GCA_011009095.1 Ignelater luminosus | reverse complement strand
GACATCGTGGACACTCATCAGACGTCTTGATTTTGGCTGACGTCCATGGGCGTACATTTGTCACGATTTTGGACGTTTAAAAAATGTTTATTACTGGACGCAATTTGTACATGGTCATCCTATGAATGTCGAAAAATGAAATCCATTAGAAGTGCAACTTACGTACAAAAATATTCGGACGAAGTATGAACCAAAATAGTATGTCTAGTGGAAGTTCGTTAACAGTCGCTTGATGAACTTCCAACAATGGACGCCCAATGACATCCTATTTACATTCATGGACGTCCGCACTAATCTTGGACAACAAATAGACATCCGCTGCATATAGGATATAAACCGAGAGTTTCTTGTCTGGATAGTCTTTCTTTATCTAGCTCTTAAATTTTGAGAAACGATTGTGAATTTCTCAGTCACTTTAGTAAGAAGCGATAGAAATAAATATCATGTACAATTTTGATCAGGTGTGCAAATGCAACACTTGCAACATCTGCAAAACGGCCAGTGCTTCCTAAAGCTCAAACTCTTCCTTGTTAGCCAGCGTGTTCCTTCCAATCAAGAGCCGATTGCAAATGTAGAGGGGTATTTTGCAGACCTTCCGAAAAATCGCTTCATGGACGAGTTAATGACTTTGAAGCATTGTTGGAATAAACGTATTTTCTCTTAAGAGAGATTATGTAAAAAAAAACAATCATTTCTAAGTAACAAACTCGTTCTTTAATTGTTAAGCTGAGAATTATTCAAACTATTTCGTATAGGAATAACAACTCTGACTAAAAGTGTCGTCCGACACCGCTCTCCACCATCGCAGTGGATTCAAGTGCAGTGATGCAGTTTTGAAAAAATTCAACTGCCTTTTTCCCAGGTATCGTTTCTTCCGTTTCCCTCCTTCGTTGAAATCTAGTGCCTGTCTAGTTAAGTTGTGTGGTTTCTTTAATGTATGCCCAATCCACTCCCATTTTCTGTGTCTAATTGTTATCTCTATTCTTTCTTTATTTGATATCTCCCATAACCTTAAGTTTGTTATTTTATCGGGCCAGAATATTTGGTGGGTTCTTCTTAGACATGTATTAGTGGATGTTTGTAGCATTCCTATACTTTGTTTATTTAATGTCCATGTTTCTGTACTGTACAGTAATACGCTCTTAACGTTGGTTTGGAATAAACGTAATTTTGTTTTTAACTGTAATAGTTTTTGATCTCCATGTTTTGCTTAGCATATTAAACGACTTTTGGGCTTGCTTTATTGTTCTTTTTATGTTTCTTTGACAGCCCCCCGTTTTATCCACTACACTTCCTAAGTAACAGAATTCTTTAACCTCTTCAATATTTTTATGCTCTATACTTATACTTCTTTCATCATCGTCTCCGTCTTTTAGGATCTTTGTCTTTATCTCATTTAACATATTTTAAGACCAACTTGGTCTGCTACTTTTTTGAGTCTCATTATTTTTCTTTGCATCTGGTTTTTCTTTGCATCTGGTTTTTCTTTCTAGTTATTAGGCATATGTTGTCTGCAAACTCAAGATTTTCAAGTTTGTTAAATGTACCCCAATTTATTCCGGATATATTATTTCTTATATTCTCCATCACCCAGTCTATGATGATTAGGAATATAGTTGGTGATAAGACGCACCCTTGTTTAACTCCTGTGTTAATCATAATTTCTTCGGACAGTTTCCCTGTATGTTCTAACTTTGCTGAAAAGTTTTTATCATTTTTCTTATTTTTTTTGGTAGTCCATATGCGTCTACAATTTTCCACATGTTCTCCCTCGTTACTGAGTCAAATGCCTTCTCGAAATCTATAAAGTTGGTGCAGACGCTTTCCTCTATTTCTTTGGTTTGTTTGAGTATTATCCTCAATGTGCATATTTGATCTACGCATGAGCCCCTTGCTCGGAAGCTTGCCTAGTTTTCCTTTAGTCTCTGATCTACCGCAGTTTTCATTCTGTTTAATATTATTTTACACAATACTTTACTATCCATGCATAGAAAGGTTATTGATGTCGAGTTTTCGCATCGTGTGAGGTCTCCTTTTGTGGAATTTTTATAATTATTCCTTGCGACCACTCCTATGGTGCCGTTTTCGTATTCCAGATTTTGTTCATGAGGATGTGTAGGATTTCTATAGATCTTTCCTGTCTGCTTTAATAAGTTCTATGGGGATATTATCCACGCCTGTGCTTTTACCATTCTGCGTACTATCAATTGCTTTCTGGATTTCCTTCACTGTAGTTTTGTCTTGGTTTATGTTTAGCGGCTCGCTTCTCTCTAGTTCATCTATACCTCTTATTTCTTTCTTCTTGTACATTTCAGCAAAGTATTCTGTCCATCTTTTTATTATGTCGCCTTCGCTTTTGATTGTTTTTCCGTTTGCTCCTTGTATTCTATTTTTTCCCTGTAATTTTCTTTGTTATTTCGTATAAGTATTTTACATTTTTTTTGGGCTGCTTTCTCTGCTTTTTCTAGCAGGTTTTCAAGGTAGTTTCTCTTGACTTTTCTTTCCCTCTTTTTTACTTCTCTGTTTTTATTTCAATATTCTTTATGTATTTGGTTCTTTCTTGTTTCGTCTTTTGTATTCAACCATTTCCTTTTTATTCTTCTCTTCTCTTCGATTGTATTCAATGTAGCGTTTTTTATCCATGGTTTTTGTTTTCCGACTTTGTGTGCAATTGTTTCTTTTGCGCTTTTCTTCACTGCATCTCTGATATGTTATCAAATGTTCTCCGCCGAAAGGTTTCTAAGTGGGTTAATTTCTACGATATTCTTTTGCATTTTCTTCTTATACTTCCCTATTATTTCTTCATTATCTTTTAATTTGGCAACATTAGATTTTGTGCGTTGTTGCTCTTCAAGCTTATTTTTATTTTGGCTTTAAGACGTTGATGGACTGTTTCTACATCTGCACCCCTCATCATTCTTCTATCTTGTAGGAAGTTCGTCCATGTTCTTTCAATCATTATATGGTCAATTTGGTTTCTATAGATACCTCCAGGTAATATCCAAGTTGCTTTGTGATTGTCGTTGTGTTTGAATAAGGTACCCGCAATAACTAAATTATTTGTCAAGCAGAAGTCTACTAATCTACCGCCGTTTTTGTTAATTTTCCCATTCCGTGTTTCCCCATGATGTTTTCCTTGCCTTCATTTTCTTTGCCCGGTTTTGCATTTAGATCGCCCATTAATAATTTTATGTCCCTCGGTTGTTTCCGTTGTATAATCTCCCAGTTTGTTTGGAGTTCCTCACAAAAGGTATCTTTATTTTGATCGTCTTTATCATTTGTAGGGCTATAGACGTTTGTAATAGTTATATTGCTGTATTTCCCTTTAAACTGTTTTGCCTTCCCATTTCAGTAAGCTTTTTCTAAACGATTTATCTATCATAATAACTACTGACTATTCCTCTTTTTTTGCTGTTTCGTCTTCATATCCCGAGTAGAGTATTTGGTTTCAATTTGCAAGTGTCATATTTCCTATTCCATTCCACCTAGTTCGCTAAGCCCGAATATTTTAATTTTGTACTTTGTCATTTCTCTTGTTTGGCTTTGCTTATTTCGGTCATTGCTTGGACGTTCCAGCAGCCCAGAAAAAATTTAGATTTGTCACCTATTATATTTACTTGTTTTTTTTTTGTAGCATATTCGATCCGTTGTCCTTGTTCGTTGCCCGTTTCACCACCTTTTTATCTGTTTTTGTTCTTTGTGTCGATTTTATAGTGGTGTATTCTGGCAGTTTTTTGGAATTTCTTCTAGGATGCGCTTGTCTTTGTTTCATTTCCAAATTTGCCCTTGTATAATAATCTTTTGGTGTCCGATTTTAACTTGATTGCCCTTGCTTAATTCTTCTTTTGCTCTATTTTGGATTTCGCGTGGTATGCGCATCTTTTCTTTTGTTAGATCGTTGCTTATATATACTTGTTCATGTTTAATCAGTCTGTTTCTTTTCGTTTTGCATTATCTCGTTTTTATCTTCCTTGCTTACTGTTTTTATCAAACATGTTCTATTTCCTAATTTATATTTTACTTCTCTGTATAATTTATATAATTATTGATGGCCCATTTGAAGGGCCCTACAAGATGAGTCCCGGGGCGGACTGCCCCTCCGCCTCCCTTAGGTACGCCACTGCACAAATAAGAAAGATAGACAATCCAGTATGTCGAGCTGTTCTAATAGAAAGTGGAGGATAATAAGGGTGTTTGTATGGCAGATTAAGTTTGCTGTCATTTTGAAAACTTATAAGACTTTTGCTTTTTGATAACATGGTTTTCAGTGTACAACGGAAAAGTCGTATGAGCGAAAGTTACTTTAGGAAGGTGAAGAAATTAATGGTAACTGGGAGTATACATTCTGGTAGTTTTTGCTGAACTTCACCGTCAATTTCCAAAAGTAATGAAAACAAATCCCCGTATAGTTCACACAACTCTTTTTCATTTTTAAGCTGCTGATAAAAGTATGATTCAGATGCAGACTTACACAATTCTGTCCATGGCCAACCGAGAATACAAATTTTGTGGATCACTCGTTATATTGCAGGCAGTATCATAAAAATATACTTGAATATATTATTAAGTATTTGCTTATTGTTATTTCAGTCAGAAAAGATTGCGTTGCACCATATTGTCAGGGCTGGACTAATGCATAAGCAGACTAATCACATTCTTAGGGTCTCCGCTCAATAGGAGGGGCTCCCGAAAATTTTTATTATATAAAATTTTTTAATTCATAAATATGTAAAAATAATTTGTTAAACTTTTTCTGGAGATAGACAAAGTATTTTTTAAATATAATTATAAATTATGTTAATTAATTTCATTGTAATCATTTGTTTAATAAAAACATTTAGATCCAAAATTTAACTTTAAAGCAGTGATGTATAGCTAAAAGAAATAGTGCACAATGTGCAGTGCTTAGGGCCCCTGAAGATATTAGTCCGGCTCTGCATATTGTCATAAATAGATCAATATCGACAGCAATGTTTGTGCACAAAATAAAGATATCTTCATATTCTCCTTTTACAGTTACTGTAACAAACATACTGAAACCAATAACAAACGAAAAAAGGTTATCAACAACTTAATTGGAGTACGAACGACAAAAACAAGTTCTCTTATTTCAGAAGATTCCTTTTTAGAGTCACCAAGATTAAGTTAGATCAATGTTTTAACATTATCAAAAAAGTGATATCGATGAATATTTGAAGATCATAGAAAAAATCTTACAGATAAATTAAAGATTTTATTCATGCATCTTTTTCCTTTGTTCTTCCCTTTTTCTTTCACTAATTTGTTTGACATTCAATGGAAATGTGTTGTTGTTTGCCGTTACACATTTTTTAAAGGTGTAGACACTTGTCGTTCTTCTTTTGTTTCTAATTTCATTTGTCAAAAAGAAAAGATGAAAAGATGTATAAATAGATTGCTACGGTATCAAACGCTCACCTTTTTCGAACAACTTAATAAATCATAAAGATTCAAGAAGCGAAAACATTTTATATTCTTTTATCACTACAAATGAAATTGATCACATTCAGTTGGCTAGTGAGAAAACTTGGCTATTAGTCAAGAAAATCAGTTTAATTTGTAACAAAGAAAATAACGTCTCGAACGTGGTGGATCTGAATAGTTCCCTTAGCGTCAAGAATGCGAATGGAGGTAAAGAGGGAATATAAAAAACCTTTATAAAGATACACAATTACATGTTGGATCGTATATATACTATAAAGGAGAAAGCCGTCCGCCCTATACACTATATCATCATCGCAGCCTTCAAAGTCCCAGCGAATTAACGCTACGAATCTTTCAATTTGCTACTGACCCTTTCTAATTTCTTTAGCTCTCTTGCTCTCATTAGCAGATTGTTTAGGGAATCGACGCCTATATTTCACAGAAAATTAGAACGTATAATTATGGTGATATAATGGCAGTGGCAAGTAAGCAACCGAGATAAGGTAAAAGTCGAAACGGATATTAACATATTTGTGACTTTTCAAAGTTGAAAGTTACTCCGTAAGCGTGTCCGCAGAGTGCAGATGGTGTATTTCAAAGGCGGGGTGTGAGGAGCTTCCGAAACCTCATTACGGGTGTTTCTATAACAACCACGACCCTTCGAGATTGCGCCCGTGGGTGCGACTGAGACGAGACATCTCGGATAAAGACGGACTCTGACTGCTATCATTTATTATCCGGAAAATTCATGCATGAACTGAAAATGGTCGGAACATTTCGGCGTATTCGGTGTCGGGCGATGTTTTGTTTTATCGGTAATTAAAATTTAATCGCTAACCGTTGTGTGTGATACAAGAAACACTTGATTAGAATATTTTGCAAACTGTTAAAGCGAGACACATTTTTTTGGATGCTTATCGGCCAACGGCGTCGAATATGGGAGGGTAATCACAATAATTTGCAACAAAAAGTTTTCCATTTCTAAACGTTCTAACATTTATTGATTTGACTTTAGTTAATTTTAAATTAAAGTTGTTTAACTTTTTAAAGAGAAAATTAAATTTTAATCTAGTAAACGAATCAGACTAATAAAAAGTGAAAAATATTGTAGCATTTTCAATTTGTTAAGTCGGGAAACATAGTATACTATAAATTTTAGGAGCATTAACGTAAGTTCAGAACGATCGAATCTTCAGGGCACAGAATAAACCTTCCCATTAAAATACGTACTAGTTAGTTGGGAAAGGGAAAGATAAGCTCTTTGTATCAATAATTAATCAGTTTCATGGTAAATTTATACAACAATTATTTATTAGACAAACATTAACTTGTCGTTCTTTACAGTTTTAGATTGTTTTTACAATTTATCTAAAACTTTTTTTTGTGTTTTAGAAAATGCAAACCTAGATAAATTTAAATTTAACTATAGTATTATTTTTTATTCTTTACTTTTTATTCTTTTACTAATTTTAACCATTTTATCTCCCAAAAGCCATCCTTATATAATAAATAATAGTAGGTGTTAAAAAGAGTTAATTTATTAGAAAACACAGGATAACCCGAACAAGAGGGTGAGCATACATTTGTTTCTATTGAGTGGGTTCAGGTTTACCCTGCTTCTGCTGCTGTTGGTCATCGTTAATTCATGAACATTGGACTTCAACAAATTCTAAATTATTTTGAATTATGTAAACACGTAAATATAAACTTTAGATTAGAAAGATAATCGCGTTATTTATTCATTTTGAAAATTAAATTGCGTGAATGATTTAAATGAATCTCGTTTTAAATAAAATGGAGGGGATCGCTGTTAAAAAATCATTGCTCGTAACATCCCAAGCGTTATTTCATTATTTATTATTATCTAAGCTTTGTTTATTCGCTTTATCAGATTTTTACTGTTTGCTATATCTTCTCCTTTCTCGTTTTCAAATTGACTTATTTAAAATATGGGTTCAAGCCGTATAATGCAATTTAGTACAATTCATTGTATCAGATTAGTCTAAATTGGAAATCTTTAATATTTTTTGGCACTAAACAGTCAAAAGGTCTATAAGATTCTCAACGTAAAGATTACGGACTCGTGTCCGCAGGTAGACCGTACACTATACTACTATAGATTAAAACTATAATAAGAAACTGTACTGACTGCGAGTATAGTTTCTTGCAAAGAGTTTGAATTCTATGGCACTACTCGTCTTAAAAAGACTATTTATCTGAACAAAGGCAAAGTGTCGGCTTTCAACAACATTCAACTTCTCACGACCGAAAGTAATTCTTCTATTTGGCTCATCAGTAGTTCTTAAAAGTATTTGGGTCAGTGACAGACAAAGTCCAAATAGTTGCAAGAGAATTTCCTAATGAGCTAATGGGCTTAGTACGCCATAACTAATTGTGAAAATTTCTATAGTAAAGAAGCAGTCAAAAAAGAACGTTGGCAGAATTTTGTAATATTTACCTACTTTTGATTGAAACAACAGAAAACTGTATACAGAGCTTAATGCATGTAAACCAAGACGCTTTAAAAGTAAGACCTGTTTAAGTCCAAAGTGAACTCTTATGATGTTCTGAGTTAAGAGTCAGATTCCTTTTCGAAAATCGACTTCCAATCTCAAATTTCCACATATTAGCATTTTTTAGGTCACTAGATATTAAAGACAAAAATAAAGTTCATACTACACTGCCAGAAGAAAGGTAGTAAGCGTTTTTAAACAAAAGAAAGAGTCCATCCGCTCGTGAAACTTGGTCAGCTTTAAAAGTACGAAAGGAACAACTAATCTAAAAAGACTGCATCATAAAGAAAATGTGATTGAGCCGAACAACTTGTTTGGTAATAGCAGAGCTTACCTAATCAAATCCAAATCCGATTTTCTGATTGAAAAACTCGAAGAGTTCATCTACCTATATTTTGTTATTTAGTCTTGGATACTTCTGAAATCAACCTAAAACATTATTATTAGATACTTGAGTATCTCTCATCTATTTCAGGTAAAGAAGATCAGTTTTCACTGACCTCTGCAATTTCCAATAAAAGGTTTTGTATCGGCTAAATTCTCTACGTTAAAGAAAAATATCAGATCAGAAACAGGCACTGGATATTAGTTATCACGGCCCCAAGCATTTTGTTACAGTTCTATTTAAAAAAGAGCCAAATCAAAAATATGTTCAAGGTTAGCTTTTTCAAGACGGAAGTCAGTTGGTGATTTAATTTGCCTTCAACAACCTCAAAGGTTTCTGAATGCCAAAAATCATTTAAATGAAGCTCTAAATTATGATATGAATTATCTTCAACTAAAACAAAAAAAAACTGATCTGATGATTTTATTCATTAACTCTATCGTTCACAAATTTTGTTCTATTCATCGACTGCCCCAATTATTTGGCCATTTATTTGTCAGTTATTGTGATTTTTCAGAAAACTAATAACATCATCGTGAGCAGATGTCAAATATACCTTAGAATGGTATAAGTCTAGAGTAAATGGAAGTCCTTTCTCTTTGAAAAGTTTTCTTTTATGTGCTAAATACACTGAAAGATTCGAGTGACCAGATTGATTGTTAATTTAATTCTTGTGTAAACTCGTCAGTGAATCATAATAACCGTTAGTCCGGTTTCTTTGCAGTATCGATATGATTGGACAAATTATAAACTCTAACGTAAAGCTCGGCATTTACTTATTGCAGGAACCCGTAGATTTGCCTGGGAGTTTATTTCTATTTTCACTAATGGACATAATGGTATTTTATCTTTTACAGTAAGAACGCTAATTACCGTTGTTCAAGAATGGTAAATAAGGAAGATCTACAGATAAAAGTTGAGCAGAGACAACAGAAGTAGCCCGAAATCTATAGAACTAAATTTGAGACTTGGATAAACGAACAGATAACTTCATTATTCGACTTTTGGACAAAGTTAGCTTTTTCAAGACGGAAGTCAGTTGGTGATTTAATTTGCCTTCAACAACCTCAAAGGTTTCTGAATGCCAAAAATCATTTAAATGAAGCTCTAAATTATGATATGAATTATCTTCAACTAAAACAAAAAAAAACTGATCTGATGATTTTAACCAAGTTATTTTGCAACTTTTTATTTTTCATTTTGCAAGTATTTTAGTAAAAACTACACTGCACGATATCAATAGTCCCCCGGTTTACTTTGAAGTTAATTAGTTAAAAGACGCTATCCGGTAAGAAGTCAGATCTGGACCACGCTTCTTTCAAGGTCTTGTCCCACGTGTCTCCAATGAATTACATACTAAATTGTTAACGCATATATGTACTTTCAATTAGTATAAGTTTCGTTTGGGGACACGTGGGACGTCTATATTTTTTTAGCGCCTACAGTTTGACATTATTAGTAACTGAATTAAATATAACTATACACATAGCCACCTGGGCTAGAACTTCACAAGGCATCCAAATAAATTCTCTTTAAGTTAACTTTTCATTTTGACAGATACGTCTATATTAAACACTTTTTTATCACACATACTAGTATTTGTGACCATGCTAGGCAAAGCGCACCATATTCAACGAGGTCCAAGTTAACGCACTAAACTAAAGTTCCACGTCTACCATAACGACATCTATGA
>VTPC01083318.1:0-12464 GCA_011009095.1 Ignelater luminosus | reverse complement strand
GGTAAACCATTTAAAGAAAATAAAGCAGATACACAATGAAGAAGATGTTGCTACTCGGTTGTAGATTCAGAGAACAAAATCCAAAACTTTCTTTGTGGAAACGACCGCTCCAACTTTAGGCATCAGCAACTACCACAAGAATTTTGAAGAAACTGCGAATTTATCCTTTAACCCTATTTTTAATCATACTTTGGGACCAGGAGATGATTCGAGACGTCTCGACTTTTGCTTGTGGATGGGAAATAAAATTACACTGATTAACAAATTAAAAGTTTTTTTTCTGGTTTCTAGTTACAAATAGGCGATCTTGAATCATCTTTTCATGCTGAATCCAAATCTGCTTTTGGTCTTTCCCTAGCACGTATAGTTTCCGAGAAAAATATGATTTTGTTTCAAAATAAAACGCTAAAGTAATTAGATGCATTTTATATTACAAAATGTAAATAAAACCCATTAAAATATTCTATTTGACAGTTCTCTCTTGTGTAATGACGTTTTAGGGTCTTCTCTAATCAGTAACCAACAGTAATCTCCCAACATGTTCGAATTCTATCTTTCTTGGTACCGGTCTTGATGGAAACGCTCCCCATGCTCATCACTTACAGCTCCCAAATTGTCTGGGAAAAAATCCAAATGAGAATGTAAACAATGCATCTTTAGCGACATACTACATCCCATTTTACTGTCAACATCTCGTCGATGAGGTTTTTGAAATTTTTCGCTTGAAACGTCTGTCATTCATTAATTGCCGAATTTGGAAACCCACAAATATGCCCTCCTTTATCTTAGCTTTGCTGATTTTTGGAAAGTTTTCTTTTATATACTGAAAACCTCTTCCGCCACGATCCATGCCTTTTCCAAAATTCTTTATCAGCCCTAACTTTATATGCAAAGGGGCCAAATAGATATTGTTTCTACCCACAAGGCTTTCATGTAAAATATTCTTTTCTCCCACAACTATCTTCCTACTTGGCCAACTTTTCGCAATATAATGCTGCGATTTAGCACGACTGTCCCACTCGCACAAAAAGCAACTGTATTTTGCAAATTCCAGTTGTATTTCTAATAACAAAGCTATAACTTTCAAATCTCCACAGATTTTCCACTCGTATCGTTCATTGTCTATGCTCGTTAAAAGGCATTTCATAGTTTCATAAGATTCCTTTAGGTGAACTGAATATGCAATGGCAACTGAAGACAATGCATTGCCATTGTGCAATAGAACTGCTTTCAAACTAAATTTAGATGCATCAATCAATTTGTGTTTACGTCCAAGGGTTTTCATCAAACCGTCAACATCACTGCAGTAAGTAAGATTTTCGTCCAAAGAATAAAACTCAGAAAACTTCTTTTTGCGGTTACGAAAATGACTAATTTTGGTACTGTGTTTCAATAAATTCCAACTTTTCAATCGAGAGCCAAGCAACTCGGCTTTGCGTTTGCTTAAGTTCAAATCACGAACTAAATAATTTAGTTGTGCCTGTGTGATCAAATGTGGCTTAGTGGGATCTGGAGAATAAACTCTCGATCATTGCTAGAAACTATTAAGATATACGTACAACAGTTTTTTTATTTTTTGCAGAGAAGCCTGCTATCTTTGTTATGCAGAAGTAACAATTGGTTAGATGATCCTTTTGTTCCCTCCATATCATAGGTACTGCGAAGAGCATACATACACGGGAACCTTTTATCCACTGTCGAAGGCGATTTGCACAAGAAACACAACAAATATGTGGTGCCCATTGTTTATATCTTGATCTCCAACTTGACATCCAAAGTATAGACGATAAGCTCTCCTTATTAGCTCAGTAAAACATCGTTTTTGGTGTTTAGCAGTAAACTCTCCACTAACGTAATAAAAACTGTTCGGATCGTTCGCACGTTTACGGGACATGAATGATGTTTCTATAGTTATCACTCAAAACACAAAAAATTTTTTTTTGTTAAGCAGTGATAATGCAACTTTATAAAACATCACTCGCCCCACAAAACGGTACTAACACTGAACAGTTTCATACATAAGTGATCTCACTTATGGAAAGTTGAAATAACATTTACAAATATTTACCAGAGTGACATACCTGTTGATGACATGTTAATAGCTTTCTAATATATACGGAATGCAATTACCTCATTTCCAAAACTTCGTATCGCTAATACGTAATTACCTAATGCAATTATAATTCACTCTCCATTGGAACTTCAAATGCATATATTTTAAAAACTACACATGATAGAAAAATCTGAAAGCAGATTTGAATTCAGAATGAAAAGTTACATAAGGATTACCTGGTTTTGTTTAAGAACGAAAAATTCCGTTAATCAGTGTTATCAGAAATCCATATTTTCGTCATAATATTGTTTTCCGATGAGGCCACATTTTCTACTAACGGAACTGTTTTGTCGCAACATATTAGCTGTTGGAGTGATTTACCCAATAATGTTGAAAAATTAAAAAATTACATAAGAGAGGCAGTAGCATCCATAAAAATTGAGGAGATTCGCAACCGTTTTAAGGAATTGCGTCTTAGAATTTGTTGAATTAAGTGCTGACCGAGATGGACAGTGTTCAGTTAGTTTATTAAAAAGTTAAGTTTGTTACTGTTTTAGTTTTAGTTCATCTGTTCTAAAATTATACTTTTAATTACACAATTGGTTGTATTAAGTCAAGCAAAAGTGTTTCTTCCTTTTTTTCATAAAATTAAGAAAATAAACATTTTTCCCTTTCTGTTTATAATTGTTTAGAAATTTCCAGTAATGATAATAATATCTAGATTTTACTAGTAACAAAAAAGATTTTTAAAAAAACGCATTACTTTTTAATAGAAAAGAGACTGAGTAAACTGAATCCGGGGACATACGGTAGACCTTTATCGATTTACAAACCGACAAAATAGTATCCAAATTTCTAATAAAAGGCCACACACCTCAAGAACTAATTATAAGAGAAATGATTAAGGTGTCAATCATGTTTGAAGTGTAACCTTCTTTTGTGCTATTATTTTGTTTTATGGTGAATAACTTTTTATAAAAGTTGTGTTTATACATAATAATGTAACTATGTATTTGATTGTAACTGAATGTTTATTAAAATTTCAGTATTTTTATAAATTTATATTTTTTTTACATGACAGGACAAAAACAACTTTTATTTTTTGATTTGAATTTATTATTACATTTTCCCCCTTTTCTAAGAAAGTACCACTTAGGTAAATATTTATCTGGATATGCAATGGTTCTTCTTTCTCTTTGTAAAGCTAATGACGTAGAAAGCTGAATAGTTGCATAGTTAGGGTAAAAGCACCAATCCTCTGCCACCTAAAGGATATTTGAAGTTCAAATTCGTTTAAATTTAAAACAAAATTATATTTATCAATGAAACTTTCTGTATAGTTATGCATATTTCAATGCTATACATACTCAATCGTCAAAAGTCATTAAACGTTTAGTTTTCTATGAGAAAAAAAATTCATTAAAACCGACACCTTGGCTCCGTAATCCGCCGCTAATTACTAAAAATCCGCCGTCAAGGTCCTAGTAGCCGCCCTTTAAGAAACAAAGCTATAAACATCCTATAAACGTGAGGAATGATTATTTCTTAAATGATTACATATGAGTTCTTGGAAGCTTTATTCGGATCACCTGTTTGGCAAATTAAATCTGTTTTAGCGATATCTTCGTTACTCGCCATAAGCATAAAATAATTTAACAATTTTAAGCCTTTCTTGCATTTGCTCATAAACGATTTATTCAAACGAAAAACATTTATTAAAAAAATACATGCAAATACAAAATAAGTAATAATTAATAAACAAATGAATTTAATTCCTACTTTCTACATGATACTCTTTAAAAGTTAATTTTTCACTTAAGTTGGTTGTTTGGACATGTTGACTTCCTAAAATTAGATTTTTTTTTAAAGAAAATAATAACCATCCAATAAATGATGAAAAGATTAATAAATGCGGGTGCTAATCAACAAAATTAAATTAAAAAGTCGAGCAACAATAATATAAAATCTCAGTATTGTGGAATATTTACTGCACGACAGTGGAAGGCGGCGAGCGGGTGACTAGACGAATCCTTGAATACCGGTACTCTGCCTACCTTATTTTCGACATTTGTTTGACTAAAATCCAGGATTTTTTGTATTAAATATTAAGAAAGGCCATTGCTTTAATTTACCAAACAAAAATTTTTACGAAGATGTCCACAAGAATGCGCAAATCTTACCTAGAATGCAACCGTTTCTCGTTAATAAAAACGCACTCAATGGCAGTCGTAGTAAACACAATCACGTACTGGCAGTAAATAAATGCTAATAATTAACATATAACTTTTATTTACCGGAATGAATGTAACATAATCCTTAGAACGAAGGATGGTAGATAACACTAAGCTAAAAATCTCCGTTATTTATGGTGCCATAATTTATTTGTAAAACAATAATTGATTCGTTGGTGGGCGGCTGGAGCTGGACGTAATCAAGTGCGTTTACCCTATGTCACCTGATTGAGAAATGCCAAAGAATACTTACTGTTTTGTAAATGGGTTTTTCTTATATGATTTAATGAGTTTCTTGAATTAACCATTCTTCAATCTCACCATGTAACAAACTTGACAGACTTTTTCTATTATCCTACCTGGCAACTATTTGTGGTAAGTAACTGTTTCTGAAATTTTTGATGAAAATTTATCTACTAGAAATTCATTGTGTTTCTTATTTTCAAATCTAGAGAATTCTGGTTTGTCATTTGGTACTATCATAGACAAGAAAGCAGGTATTGAGAAATTCATTCATTAATTGTTTTAACATGCTAGTAAATAGCAAATAAAAATATTTGTGCTTTTTGGTTAATTTACATAAAACTGATTAATCATTTCTATGTAAGATTGTAGAAAGTAGAAGCAAAAACAACCTAACCGATGTACGAGGGTGGTCTGAAAAGTTTCCGACCTAACAAAGATACAAGACATTTTTTCTGAAAAGTTTTTTTTATTTTTCAACATAGTCTCCTTGTAACTCTACACACTTCTCCCAGCGATGCTCCCATCTCTGTAACCCGTCCAAATAGTACTCGGCATTTTTCTCTGCAAAATAATTGTTCACGAAGGTGATTGCCTCTTCATTTGACGAAAATCTTTGTCCTCCGAGCGCAATTTTTAGATTAGGGAACAAAAAGAAGTCGCTTGGGGCTAGATCTGGTGAGTAAGGCGGATGGTCAAGCAGTTCAAACCGTAATTCGAGGATTTTCGCCATGGCAACCGCTGAGGTGTGAGACGGTGCGTTGTCTTGGTAAAACAGGATTTCCTTTTTCTGCAAATGTGGCCGTTTTTTCGCAAGTTCTGCCTTCAGCTTGTCAAGTAATGATGCATAGTATGCTCCTGTAATGGTTTTTCCTTTTTGAAGATAATCGATTGAAATAACTCCATGACTATCCCAAAAAACAGTCGCCATCACTTTCCCAGCCGAAAAAACAGTTTTTGCTTTTTTTGGAGCCGGTTCCCCCTTTGCAGTCCACTGTTTGGACTGTATTCTTGTTTCGGGCGTATAATGGTGTATCCAAGTTTCATCTACAGTAATTAATCGGCGCCAAAACTCGGATTTATTTCGCCTAAACTGCGCCAAAAGAGCGTTGGAAATATTCATTCGAACACGTTTTTGGTCTAACGTGAGCAAACGCGGCACCCAACGCGCGAACAGCTTTCTCATGCCTAAATGTTGATTTAATATGTGACAAACACGTTCTTTGGACATGTTCATATAACCTCTGCTATCTCTCTCACTTTAATTCGGCGGTCGTCTAGCACCATTTGGTGAACTTTGGCGATGTTTTCGTTGGTAGTTGCAGTTTTTGGACGTCTCGAACGTTCATCGTCTCCCAAGCTCTTACGGCCACGTTTAAATTCAGCAGCCCAAAATTTCACTGTGGTAAATGATGGTACAGCGTCCCCATACACAGAATCCAACTCATCTTTTATTTGCGAAGGCGTATTGCCTTTCAAAAACAAATATTTAATGACAGCTCGATACTCGATTTTGTCCATTTTCACAAAAAAACTCACATCAACTCACTCAAACGACTGTTACATAAAAACTGCACGTCCAAAATGGCTGAAACTTTGGTGAGTAACTGTCAACAGATGAACAACGAAATTCAGTAGCTTTTATTTACGAGTGCTGCCATCTTCACGTTGAGGTCGGAAACTTTTCAGACCACCCTCGTATTCAACACATCGATGAGAAAATCTTAACTTCAGAAGCTTCCATATAAAAGTTGTGTAATAAGGTCACCCAGAATATGGATAAAATTTTTATTGATCGCTTTAATGAAATTTCCGCTGAAACCGAGGAACAAAGGAAAAACGTGAAAAATATTGAAAAACAAAATAAAACTACTTTCTACAAAAAAGATTTGCTTCATTTCCATGTTCACATTTTTGGTGTTGCAGATAACGATGCAAACGAAGATACACATGGTTTAGTACTTAACATATTCAGTGAAAACAGGCTTATCATTATTAACTAAAGACATCGATCGAAGTCATCGATAAAAATTATGCGGGGGGATATAAATAATAAACAGCGTCCAATTCTAGACCACGAAGGTCTATTCTTAAACCCTTGTCGTACTGTATTTGTACTTCAGATTTTTTCCATGGTGACAGAACATTTATCTTATTGACAAAGGTATAGAACTCATTAGCGCAGACTTAGCTGTCTTACCGTGAAATAGGGGTCACCTTGGGCATTGACATGAAAGCAATACACACCATTTTATCCGATCATTTAAACGTACGCAAGCTTTACAGTCGCTGGATTTCATATAATTTGAGCAAAGCTCAAAAGAAGAATCGTGTGAATTGATGCGAAGAAATACTGAAGAAATTCAACCGAGATCTTTCAAATTTAGTGCGACATTGTTACTGGTGACGAAAATTGGACCTACTCATACGAGCCAGAAACTAAATAACAATCCAGTGTTTGAATATTTCGAGGTGAGTCGAAACCCACAGAAGTTGTTCATTCATGCAGTGTTGCAAAGCAAATGATCGCTTGTTTCTTCCGTATTTCTGGATATGTGGTAACCATAGCTTTAGAGGATTGAAGAACTGTGAACAACAATTGGTACACAACAATCTGTTTGTCAGAAGTCATTGGTGAAATCAGAACAAACAATACTAATCATCTTTCTTTACCATGACAATACAAGTGCCCACATAGATTCGCACACTATCGACTTTTTAGCCAGTGAAAAAGTGAAATTGATGTCGCATTGCCTGTATTCGCCTAATCTAGAACCAAATGTTTTCTCTTTGTTCCCAAAAACCAAAAACAAGATGCGTGGTGAGCGTTATTCTTCACCTGAAGCAGCCGTTGAGGCATTTAGGCAACTGGTTTCTGTATCGGATTAAAAAGAAATGCTTCTAAAATTGGTTTGAGCGTATACAAAAGTGTATTGATGCTAAGAGCAAATATTTTTCCAGCAAGCCTCGTAATAAGGTTGTTTTAGTTGTAGAATGTGTTAAGAATCTTGGTGTTATAATAGACCTGAACTTAATTAGGAAATTCTACATTTGGAGCTCGACTTAAAGAGTCAAAGTTTCCATGTTTACGTCCGCTACTATTGCATTCTAATAAAAGTAAGGCCCGTCTGGCTAGTTGCGAATTAGGATGCCTACGACTCAATAATCATTTTAATGAACGATGATTGGTTATGATAGTGTTTGATTCCAAATATGACAGCCAAACATTCTTTTTCTGCAGTCGAATAATTTCTTTCTGCCTTATTTAAGGGTTTACTAGTAAAAGCTATTGGCAGGGCCGCGCCGACCCTCGGCAGCGCCTGTGTGCGAAACCTATGAAGCACCTCTTTTTTTTGTTGTCGTGTTTTGCCAGGAAAAAATTATTTTTTTTTAAATTTTGACGGAAATGTGTTCTCTAGTTTTATTACTATTTTCGTAAATAGGTAATAAACGGTTCGCTTCCGCTTGGCAATTAGTGAGAAAAAGAAAACGAGAATTAAATTATTTACATTCTTTATTCAAGATATTTACAAAATGGCTGTCTTTTTTTTCTAATAATACATTATGATCCTTGATAGTTTCATGTATATCTACATGTTCTTTGGAAGTGGATGGTAGAGCCGTAAAATAATTACTTATTTTCGTAGTATTTTTATCACGTTCTTCTTCTCGTTTTCTTTTCCTTATAAAATTCTGGTAACCAGATAATTTCTTTTTTTTATCTTGATCACTCAGCGTGAAAACGCGTTAAATAAAATCAGTAACTCACAAAAGTCACAAACTAAGTAAGTATTTTTATTAATGTTAAAACTTATACTTATTTTTATTAATATTACCTATAATAGATAAGCTGAAAAATTCCGTGTGCACCTTGCACTAACTTTCGATAAAATGTTTTGTTCAATTGTTTTGGTTCTCTCGCTCGTTAAAATCGGGGAGTCCCCGGTGACACGACCCCGCTCGCGTCGCATCGGGTTACGTTCATAAGCTCACTCACTAGTATTGCAATAAAGTAGTCGGCTATGGTGTCGGATGTTGTCGGCGACTGGCGACAAAGACATCGTATACGAGTAAGTTAAGTCGATTCTTGAACGCATTTTCCACCCGACGATAAGCAACTTAGCGACAACCGCGGCTCTTTTGATTTTAACGCAGAGCTCATAATTAATGTAAACTAAAATCCGAAAGTAAACATTAGGTCAGTTCAAATAAGGTAAACTTAAACCACAGACGTAAATATTTGTACTTACTTATCGATACTCGACTATGATGAATGTTATGGCCCAGTAAAACTAAACGATTTTGCTCACGTAAATCGCAATTGATTGAAATTTTTTGTTCTTACAGAGTTTTGGATAGGAAATCGGATAGTTTAAAATTCTAGAAAAAAACCTAAGGGCGCTTTTGTCATTAACAATAAATAATAAGTGAACAAAAAAAATCGATTTTAAAAAATTTATAAATCGAAAGCTATTAAAGTTAAATTTTTTGTGTCAACAGTAAAGTTGTAGAGCTAAAAAAGATCTACAATTTCATTTTTTACTGATCTCATTCTGACCAATAGAACATTAGTTATTAATTATTGAATGTTAAATAAATAAATGAGCCTGAGAGCTGGAAAATTATCCGATCGACTTGAAATTTTAGCCACATCATAAGGGCTAAAAAACTTTTAAGACCTTGATAAACTTTTTATCTCAAAAATTCGATTTTTTAGAGCCATTTGAAGCCAAAAGTGTGTCTTGACTTCAAGAGCCCATAACTCTACACCTAATTATGTTACCAGACTCTGTTATAGCTTAAAAAATTCAGAAAAGAGTTACAAACAAATTGTATACAATCTCATTTTTTTACTTTACGTGAGCAAAATCCTCGAAAATCGTCTAATTTTACTGGGCTACTATTGTGTAAAAAAATTTAATTTCAATATTTCGCTCTGGCATTTCATTAAGTCTCGAGGGCGCCTCCGGCGCCCCTAGTGCCCTTGCGCCTGTGTGCGCCGCACACTTCGCACACAGGGGCGGTGCGGCCTTGGCTATGGGTCTTTCCTGGGTCTTTCAAAACCATTATGAATTTGCCTTAATATGGTGCCCATGCTTACGTCACTTGCATCCGCTGCCGAAATAAAAGGTTTGTTAAAATTTCGATAGCACAAAACACTATCACAAGTAATGGCTAATTTTAATTCTTGTACAGATCGTATCTCGTCTTTATCTAAATGGAATTTGACATTTTTCTTGCGTAAGGCGTGTTAATGGTTGTGCTAAAGAAGAAAAATTTGGAATAAAACGTCAATACCAACCGACCAAACCTAACAATGATCGAATATCTTTTGTTTTTAGGAAGCCGCAATTTTCTCTGGGTCAGGTTTAATGCCGTCTTGGCTAATAATATTTTCTAAGGACTTAACTTCTGTTTTGAGTAAACAACATTTACTTGGTTTTAACTTTATGTTACTCGAAAATTTTAATTGTCGGTTTGAGGTATTTACCTTTAACACGACTTCATGATTATTTATATTAAAAAGTCTAAAAACAATATTACTCGTATTATTTGTCAGTGTTCTGGCTATTAATATACCATTTACCATCGTATTTTGAGGTTCTATTATATTTTTTCCGACCATTTATTTGTTAGTACACCTATACAATTCATTTTATAACGAGCAGGAATCGCTGCATGTTTAATACATACATCATTACATCATGCTAATTTGCGTATTTGAAAATAAAGTTTATTTTTTGCAAACTTATTAAAATTACGTCGCGATTGACCAAGGTCGCATTGTTGATAGAAAGATGCTTCTTTGCTTTATTCGCCCTGCTCATTAATGACAACATGAATAGGAATATGATTAAATATTTATTTTATATTTACGCACGTTACCCTTGAACGGATTTCCGAATTTTTAAATTAGCATTTTCAATGCCATCACCTTTTTTCTGTTTTTCATAGAATTCTTTTTTACAATTTACATTACGCAGAGTCACTCCTAATTCTAGGGTGATTGACTCTACAGCTTGCGTAGCATGTCCTGTAATGCCTGTTAAGAGTAAACAGTATCTATTGGATTGATAATGCAATTATGTATAACATTAGATCTTATTTCCGTTAACAAAAAAATAAATAATGCTGGAAGATTCTATAACGGCATAATTTATTTGAGGAACAGGTATATTTTGAAAATTTGCATTTGATTGGGAATTTATCACTGTTTGGATCCTACGTTGCGGGGAATAAACAAATGGCTTTGTGCGTTAAGAGTTTTTTGAAAATAAATTTGTTCTATCATGTTGGTATTGAAAACGGCGTCCGAGTCCGTCTGAATTCGCTTGATTTGAAAAGTTGAAAGTTGTTATAACTATTTCGAAAAGTACCGAATGGTATTAGTTTGCCTAAAACTGTGTGTTGGTAAGTTGTGTATTATTAGCCATGTTATCAAAAGATTGTTTACACGTATTATTGTAGGTATTACGATTAGAACTTGCATTTGGATAATTTGCCTTATCTATTTGATAATTTTGAGAATTAAAATTGGAATTAGAATATTGTGAATGTTGTCTCGACGTTGAGGTTTTCGATAAAAATTATTAAGACGATGCTGCTGAGTATTTGCGGTAAATAACGCCGTCCAGTTAGCATTACGTAACATAATTTTGTTTAATTCTTCTTGTCGAGCGGACTTTCGCTTGATCAATAGCTAAATTTTCAGTTCGCATTAATAAAGAACCGAGATTCGTCATTTGTTACTAGATCCTTGCCTTTACGTTCCAATCGGAATTTTTCAGCGTATTATGTATGTTGCAAACCTTTTAAAATTTCAAATCCCAAAATTTTTAATCGTGCAGTAAATTTTAAAACTGGTTCATCATGATGCTGGACACATTTACTACGTTTTAACAGAATTTTTGTATAAATTTGTTTTTGAATACGCCATAAGAACTAAATCAGAATTTATTCCGTGTCAGTTTTACAAAATTTATATGCTTGAGCGGAATATGCCGTCATCGATGCACCTGACTTTTGCGTAGACGTTACAGAAGATGACTTTGTGGTGCTCATTTTGATGTTTATTTGAACAAAATTATACAAGAAAAGTACTTAGAAAAATTATGTTGTGTAGCGTAACCTCGCGTTACAGCTACTTATATTGAAGATCCACCTACGGTCTGCCCAACTAACTACAGTCGGGGCCTTGGATCGTGGGCGAATGAGGGAGGGCAGATCAAATAAGCAGACAACACAATAAATTTAAACAATTCTATTGAGGTCAAGACAAATTAATGTAAATACAAATAGCGTATAATATATTATCAAAATATATTATAAAATTATTTAGTACATAATTTACAATTAGGAACTTGAAATAAATACTACTTAATAGCAAATCCAGCCTAAATAAAAAACTAGCAAATGAAAGAGCGCCAAGTATTAAGTAATTTAATACTATTAAAAAAATTAGTAAAAATATGATACTTTAACTTCATGAAAAAATTGTAGCATAATAAAATTTGAAATACTATTTAATCTAATTAAAGTTTATAAGCATTCCATAAATTTTAAATTCTCAAAACATTACAGAAGTTTATTGCAATTACAAAAAAATATAGGGGACAGGAACACAATATCAGAACAAAAAGACAATAAACTTACTTGAACATGAAGATTTAGCTGATTTAGCGCTATGTCAGACCGAAAAAAAAATTGTTTCTTCATAACCTGAAAAGCAATTCAAAACACAAAACTGTTCTTATATTTTGTGACCCATCACTTTTGAAATCATTAAAACAACAAATTTTATTTAAAGTTACTATTAAAAATATGAAAATTAATTTTAGTCACATAATTTTTCATGAAATGAATTTTTCGAAACTTTAAAAAAATTAACTTTAAACTCTTCAGAGCACCGGAATAAATCGTAAAGCAAAAAAATTAAA
>VTPC01083310.1:0-12832 GCA_011009095.1 Ignelater luminosus | reverse complement strand
ACCTTTCATTAACTTTTGCACACCAGTTTGCGTCACATTATTTGAAGCTTTTTCCATATTTTTTCAAATTGATCTAAGTTTTCTGCAACTTTGCCACTTTTTCTTGCGTGTCTTTTAATAATAGCCCAATATTTTTTATTAGCCATATTTATGGACAATTAGAGAGGTTAATGGTTTTTTCAACAAAAATGACATTATTTCTATTTAGGAGGTTTAAGGTGTCTGTAGCATAGTGAGCGCTGGCCAAATCTGGCCAAAATAACGGTGGAGTTTCATGTTGCTTGTACAACTGGAATAATTTTTCTGAAGACATTCACTGCGGTATGTTGTAGCATTTATGATACTTGTTGAAAAAAATTCTGCAAATCTTTTTGCGCAAGAGCAAATTGTTTCCCACAAGAACCTTTTCATCAAATTTGCCAACACAAATTGTTTATTTGATTCCTTGACATCTTATCCTTCAGCAATAGTATAAAACTGTGGAGCAGGCAATGTACGTGTATTCGTTTTCATGTACGTCTCATCATCGATCAACACACATCGTTCAGGATTTTCAGAAAGGTACTCGTACAATTTCCTAGCTTTTGTTTTAGCTCGTTTAAGTACATTTCTGTTCTTTCTGGCTTTTTTTGTTTCTTGTATGTTTTCATGTTGTGCCTCTGTTTGGTTTTTGCACAGTTGAAACCGTCACATGTACGCTTTTTGCACTTTCTCTTGTAGACATTGAGCATTTTTTCTTAAGTAAGGTTACAATCTTCTTGTCGACCTTAGGATTAGTTTTGGCATGTTGTCAAGAGTATTATGTCCAAGAAATTTTTTAATCACTTTTTTGGCACCATTCACAGATATATCCATAGATCTCGCTAACTGTCCAAATGATAAATCATGTTTACTACACCATTTGTGCACAATCAGTTTTCTTTTGTCTTTACTTATTTTTGTCATTTTGAATAAAAGTACCACGAATTGAAAAATACAAAATTATTTTAAAAATAACAGGTAGTGACAAATGTTTTCATAGTCTCCGTTATTCGAATTAAGTTTTGTTTATGGAAAAAAATTAAAATCACAATGTGCACTTTCTCAGGCGAACAATGTTTTAGTAACAAAAATAGTTGAGAATTTTTTTAGACGTAATCGAGTTATTCTAATTATGTAGTAAAATTTTTTGTTTTTCTAAAAAAATTTTTAAATCATTAATCAATATAATTATGTTAAAACTAAAGAAAACATTTCTTTGAAAAATAGTAAATAATTTTTTAGTTTATAATTTTAAGTGTTTATGGAAAGTAGATATGAATAAATTGTCGAAAGTTCTTTTATATTAGTGTTTTTGTTTATAGAATTTGATTCTTTATTAATTTCTACCATTTCAAAAAATATACGTTTTTTAAAATTGTTTTCAATGTGTAGAATTTTTGTATCTGACAAATTTGGATAATGAAAAGAATCAATAGAATGTTCTGTTAGAGCACATGATTTTTTATTTAGTGTGATATCACTTTTGTGGTTGAATATTCTTTTACTCAAGTGTCGAGAAGTTTGGCCAATGTATTGCATACAACAGCTTTTACAAGGAATTTTATAAACAATAGTATACCTTTTTTGTAACAGAGTCTTGTCTTTTAGTTTTGTATAAAGTGATTTAATTGTTTTAATGTTTCTTTTTGCAATTTTTAGGTTATGATTTTTGAAAATAGATATAGTTCCTGGTGTTATATCTTTTATGTAAGGTAATGAAGAGAAAAGTATGTTTTCGTTTGTGTTGTTATTATTATTCCTATTGTTATCATGGTTATTAGCATTGGTGTTGTTATTGTATAAGAATTTATTAATAAAATGTTCAGGATATGAATTATCTAACAGAATTAATTGTAGCTTTTTGAAATTTTTATTATGTAATGTATGTATGGTGTGATAATTTCTCAATTCTATTTTTTAATGCTAGAATTAGATTTATTTTCATATTTATTGGATGATACGAATGAAAATTGATATACCTTCCCGAGCTGGTTGATTTGGTATACCAATCAGTTATCAGTACGTTATTCTCTAACCTTATAATTTTGGTATCTAAAAATGGAATACTATTATTAATTTCTTTTCGAAGGTAAATTGTATATGTTGATTATACTAGTTGTTGAAAACGTTTAATATCTCGTCTATTTTATTATTAGGTACAAAACATATGATATCATCAACATATTTTTTTTATAAATTCTATTTTAAAAGATAATTTTTGTATATAGTTTATTAATAAATCGTCTAAAACATATTGCGCTAATATAGGTGAGATTTTGCTTCCTATTGGAGTGCCGAAAATTTTTTTATAGAATTTGTTATTAAATGAGAAATACATCGTATCAAAAATAAATTTTATAATTTCCAAAAAGTTTTTTTGATCTATATCACAATAATTCTTAATAGAATTCCATCTATTTTTTATACTGTTATTTACAAGATCTAAAGCAATGTTTGTGAATAAAGATATAGCGTCGAGACTAATTAGGATATAATTTGGTGGTAAAGATTTATTATTTATAAATGTTGAAAATTCAAAAGAATCTTTTATATAGAAATCATTATTTGTATCATAAGAATTAGTTAAAATGCCATATATATGTTCTGGTATTTTACTGTTAGGTGAATTTATTGAGGCAATAATTGGATGGAGACTCATTGTTGTTTTATGGATTTTTGGTAATCCCTAAATTTTTGAGAAATTGAATTGTAAATTTTTAGTTTTTTTGCTGTATCGTTATCATTTTTTGATTTTCAAGATTTTTAACTAATTGGTTTGATTTGCATTCAATTGAAGAAGTTGGATCTTTATTAACTTTTTATATAAGAATTTTCATCATTTAATAAATTGTTGACTAAATTAACATAATTGTCTTTATTTAAAATAACTGTTACATTTCTTTTATCGGATTTTGTAACAATTAAATTGGGATTATTTTTTAAAAAAGATTTGGTTTGTAAGAAAAGATGATTGGAAAAACTATTGTAATGTTTTTCATTTTTTAAAAAATTTTTAATTTCTGTACAAAATCTTTTTAAATCGTTTTTTTAAGTTGTTCAATTGATTATGAGTTGTTTTTATCTCAAAGTTTAAAATTCGTTTTGAAATATTATAAATAAAACTGTTTACTTTACAAAAACTTCTATCATTATGAAAATTTAATAGATATCTTATATTTTTTAATGAATTCGTTATATGTCGAGAAAATGTTCCAATTCTTCTACATTCTAATAGAAATATTCTTCAGTTTCACATTTTGGCTATGTTAATATTAATCTTGATATATTCTTTTAATTTCTTTGTATTGTTATAACCATGCCTCAAAATTATTGAAAATTATAATAATAAAATTATAATAATATAATAGATTATTTTTACTGTAGAAAATTCCTGAAGAAGTACTAATAAAAGTACGAAAGCTTGGATTTAGCTTTTTTATTAATTAAAAAAAGACCAAACCTGTTAAAAATTATTAAAATAATATCATAAATCCATAAAGTGGACGACTTATGTATATCTTCTTCTTATATTTCACAATAGTGTAACAGTTGTAGCATTATGTATTTTAGGGTTGCATCATTTTTTAGTAGTTTAAGGCTTGTGCACGAAAAAGTCTGGTCACACAAAAAAATAAATAAAACGAGTATGTGCATAATGTCTGTATTGAGAATTAGTTAAACTTCCGATTTCGCTTTTTACCTTACACATTAGATGTACAGTGTCTGAAGTATCTACCGGTGATGCTTTATTTCACTTTTCCTGAAAGCCAGTAAGATATTTGTCTTTCTCTTTTTATTTTCGTAATTCTTGTTTCACCTGAGTCGAATATTTCTTGATAGCTCAAAGTTCTGGACAGTTGGGCGAATTACTGTCAAAGAAAGTGTCACAAAAGTGATTATATTTGTTTGGTACCACTCTGTGATGTTATTGGCATGATGAACTGTGGCTACATCAAACCAAACTCAGACCAGTTCAAACTCGAAGAGCCCTGAAAAATGGTAGCAACCCCCTTTTTTAATATTCTTTGAAATAAATCTTTTTAGTGATAACGCCTTCACTGAGTTTATCACACGTGTAAAATTGCTTGCCACACTAAAAATTCTGCAGTAAATGTCGAAATTTTCTTTTGTTTACATTTATCTCCAATTTTAAACTTGTTTTGTGGAAGTAAAGAACTTTTGTCTAGGGAGCTGGTAAAAGCCAATTTTGACGGAGGTTTCATTATCCATTATTACGCAATCAAATCTTGTTAAAGATCTAGTATACAGTTTTCTTGCATGGGTTTTTACTTTATAATCTTGCTTTTCATCTGCATTTGGTATTTTCTGTACCTCAAAATTTTTACCTTCTGAATATAAAATGAATATGTTCCAACATTTCTTACCATATTCGTTGGGATTTTGCTTATAAGCTCTTTTCTACCCTTTTGCAGCTTGAGCCTGGTTTTCTACCAGAACCAGGCTTTTGGTTTATGGCCAATCGTTTGTGAAAATTATTTAAAACACATTTGCAATAGCTGATTTAGAAATTTCCAGACGTTTTCCAATTGCCCATGTGACATTTCTCGACTGTCAGTTCGTTTGCGCAAAATATTCTTGCATTGTAAATATTGTTTTGAATTTATCTTTAATAATAATCTAGAAAAAAGATTTTTTTTTGTGCACAAGCTTTAGATAAATAATTTTAATTTTTATCTAGAGAAATAAGTTTTGTACGAAAAAAATGTTCCAAATAAACTTTTAATAGTATTAAGGGGGACGTCTGCCTGTTTAAAGATTAGCCCGCCTCCACCGACCCTGGGATTGAGGCGGGGGGCAACTTTGAAATTTCAAATGGGAACCTTCATTTCTTATTGCAGATCTGGATTCCTTGAAAAAAAAATACGTAAGTTCTGTTCAAAACATCTTTTTCGCATTTTTTTGAAGAAAAATCAACTGCTTTTCTGCATAACGATTCTAAAATATTTGTTGATTGAAAAACAGTGTCTCGGATATCCGATCATGGATTTCGCATAATCGTAGATAGCGTTGCAATCGTTGCAATGCTGGATCTTCTCTAAGTAATATCATCACATCAACTGAATACGGTGTAAAAACTAAAAATGGTTTATTTCAGACATCCTGTACTGACAGTGGTTATTCCAGTATACTTCCAGTAGCATTACGAGTCTATGCGTAAATTAAGAATATTTCTTAAATAACCAAGACAATCTTAATGGCTCCAGTTACCCCGTGGACTTGACCTTAATCAAAACTCAAATTGACATTTTTTTTTTCGAAATCTGACAGGGAAATTACTTTTTTTATATCAGACGTCTCATGGTCTTTCAAACTGTGTTAAATGTCATTAGAAGCAGTGATACTTTCGAAAATATTAATGATTTTTAATTTTGCTCATTTCAAAAAACACCATAATCTGCAAAACAAAAAATGGCTTGGTAGATCGAAGTAGCTTGTTATTTGTTTTCGGATATGCACGATTATTGCGTTAAGAGTTTTTGAAAAGAAAACCAAAAATAAAAAATTTTCTTATTACTGCAGACTTTTAGTGGTCAGTGTATATTAATGTTATAAAGTTTTAGGCACTGTGTGTCGCGGATGCAGCTTATTTTTCCAATTGGTATTCTCAGTATTTTCCATCTTTAAAGATACCGTTACTGCTTATGATCCAAAATGCCCAACAGGAAGTTACTATCAAAGCTGGCGGTTTGGTTACCATTAACGCGACAGCTGTAGTTGACGTAAGTTATTTCGTTTAGCAATAAAGCGCTTTAACAACGTGGTTTTTACTTTTATGTATTTAGAATTAGTAAAATCCGCGTTCTACAGTGCTCTTTGATAAGTAAATCTTTCTTTATCACTTTGTTTAACTGTAGAAAATAATGAATGGAATATTCTCATGACAAAGTTTAGTTTCATTTTAATTAAATTTTGCATAAATTGGAATTCTAAATAAACTTTTAAAGTTAATACGTTTTTGGGTTATTCTGTTTCTTAGACTACGACTACCCGAGTAGATAAAGTATAACGGAAAAGGCTCGTTTTTCAAGAAAAATTGTAGAAGTAGACAAAGTGTGTAGAAAAGTTAAAGTTTCTGTAAATAAAATTTACCAATGTCAGTCCAATAGCGTTACTTTCTAAACGGACTGTTTGTGAACAATCTTGAGATGCCTTATGATTGTCTATTAATTGCTTATTCTATAAGTTATAATAAGCTTTTTCTTCTGTATGTTTTGTTTACTGTATCTTTTGTTGTAGCTTCTCAAAGTTGCCTGGTCTGCATCTTCGATTATGAGGAATTTAAAACAATAGAAGATAAAAATGGACGTACTAGACAACGAATATTGTATTATCATTGCTGATGTAATAATTGTTTAAATTCACTTGTTTAGAACACAAGTAGTGCGATTACACTCATATGTATTAGAATAGTTGTATTGAAAGTAGTTCTAATGAACATCTTAAATATGATAAAGGGCTTCTGATTATTATTTATAAAAGCTCGTGTAAAAACCGCAACTATTGGTATCTCGAGAGTAATACACTTTAGGTTTTAGAAATAAACTTATTTAGCTAGATAATAACTTACGGGTTCACTTTTATTTTCCCGAACATTTTTTGTGCATCTCTGATCAGTATGAAACTAACAGAGTCGTACTACCAGTAAAAACATACTAACGTTATAATTATAAATAAACATAACCTATTAGAAAAAGCAAAACACACGTATCAAACTGATTCCTGATGGAGTATTACCAATATTAATGACTATCGGTGCAAAACAAATTCCTCGTCCTTTTAGCCTGATTGAGTTTTAAACCTGCGACGCAGTTCATTCTACAAGTATTCAATGGTATTTCGTTCTGGATTGGAAGCTAGCCAATTTAATTATTTAGTTGACACATACGCTATTTGCTGTTTGCATTCATGGCCTACAAATAAGCTTCTATGTCGCAGCTTAAGACGTTTTTCAGTAGTTTTCTTACAGCTTAAATTGCTTTACGTTTCATATTTATAATCCATCTAGTTGTTATAATTTTGCTTGTCAAAAACAATCAAATTTGAATGCCAAGTTCCTAGGGAAAAGATGCCTTTCTGATTGTCTCATGTGATAAGCTTACGGTACAAGTTAGCATTATAAATCTTTTATATTTCCGCATGATAGTGAGAATGGAGCGATTCGGCCGTTTTAGGTTTTGATTTCCACTAATCCCCCATCCACATTGTTCCCACTGACAGCAGTGCTGATGGGGTAATGCGCGTGCATTTATTTTACGTGTGTAAGAGTAGAGTGGAAATTTTAGTGGGGATTATTTATCTTAAAGATTGAAGTTCCAACAGTAAAAAACATTTTCGTAGAAAGTTTGGCTAAATTCGTTCTCAATCACTGCACTGGCACGCTGACTAACCTTGAAAAGGATTTTTGTTTCTCCTTAAATTCATCTTTTACAAGTTTGAGATATTAAGTTTATATTTTTTAAAATTCTTAATTTAAAAAAATCTCCACTAGCTATTCAAGCAAAAAAACAGGGTCATTTAAAGGGTTAGTCATAAGTAAAGCCACCTTTTTTAAATCGCAGAACTCTTGCTAAACAAATGAAAAACAGTCAATTTCTTTACTGTTTAGTAAATGTCATATTGACAGTTGAATTATAACGTGAAAGATTTTATCAGAATAGTAACTATTACAAAATGAAACGAATTGAAACTGAGTGTTTTGCAAAACGAGTGTGCGAGTTTCATACTCAGTGTGGTTACAGTAAATGTGCTGCATTCAACCATTTTAAAAATGAAGGAAAATCGCGACGTAGCATCTACAGAATAATAGACCGATATGTTAAGAGAGACGTGATGGAGTATCAGAAATTATCCGGAAGACCTAGAGTTGCAACAAGTGATCAAAATTTATGTCACATTGAGAGACTGATAAAAGACAATTCTCGAATTTCATCGACTAAACTTGGCATTCGACTAGGACTTTCTCAATTATCTATAGAGAGAGCTAAAAAGAAGTTGTCTATTAAGTCATTTGTCCAAAGATCTGCACCAAAGTATATAAAAAACCAAGAGGAAAGATGTTGTAAAGAAGTAGCGAAGCTTTATCGTGCAGTGCTTGATGGAAAAAAAACTGTGCTGGATGATGAAAGTTATATACCCTGGGATTCCGATGAAATTCCTGCAAAAGACACCAATTCTGTTCCCTATCAAGTGAGATTTCGACCAAAAACTCAATTCCCTAGTAAATTTTTAGAATGGCAAGCGATTGATTCTGATGGTAATGTTTCTGAGCCCAATGTGAGGAAAGGAACGATTGATACCGATGCTTATGTAAATATTCTAAAATTTTTGATCCCATTTATTGAAAAACATCATTCAAAAGAAGGTATAATCTTCTGGCCGGATTTAAGACCGGCCCATTATTCTAAAATAGTGACCGAATTTTTAACTCAGGTTAATGTTAAATTTGTTGATCGAGAATTAAGCTCTCCAAATTTGCCTCAAGGGCGGCCAATAGAAAAATTCTTAGCATTATCAAAAAGAAAGTATTCTCAAAGGTCCGCACCAGCTAAGAACTTAAGAGGATTTCGACAAATTTGGAAAAATAGTACTGCAGAAGTGACAGCAGAGTCTGGGCAAAGTCTTGTAAAGGACCTTAACAGAAAATTACGACTAATATCCAGGGAACGTGTTTATGCTGCTTTAAAAATTAAAACTAATAAAAAGAAACATTAATTTTGTTATTTATGTAAGGAAAATGTTTTGTTTGTATCATCTCATTCAATAAAGTGACTTTGAAAAAAGTGACTTTACTTATGACTAACCCTTTACCTAAAAAATAAAACAAAAAAAATCTGCGTTAAAACGTACACTTATTATACTACTAAGGTTTTTTAAAAAATGTGAGCCAGATGTAACAATCGAATCTGTGGTTTTTGTTAAAAAAAGCATAAAAAACAGGCTAGGAAACTGAGGCAAACAAATCTGAGTTAGAACATAACATACATTAGACTACTGAACTATTTCCCGGCGTTCCATCTGATGTTAATGGTGTCTTTTAATATAGAAACGGAATATTGTACTTTTTTTAAAATAAAGGATAACAAAGCGATTTCATATGATTATGACGAATTTTCAAATATGTTAATAAAAGCTGCTCCATTTGATTTTAGTACTTTCAATATTCATTTTTCGAATTTAAGTATATTGGAACAATTGAAAACTTTATCAAACAAACTGGCTTTGACTTCGTCTTTGGACTGACTTCATCAGGCTTTATATAGTTGTGAAACTAATTTAAAAAAGGCACGGTACCTACCTTACTTTCATTGAGCATTTTTTTGTGAAAATCTTATTTCTCCAAAGTTATAGACCTCTTCAATACAAAATATCAATTTAATTAATAAATAATATCAACAATATAATTTAACTTTTTATAATTCTTCCAAATCTAATTCCATAAACCTTTCGATGCAAACGTGTTCTCTTTCCACTGTTGCTATTTTTAATTTTGTCATCGGCAACGGATATAAAAGCCATAAAACACCAAGGGCTTTGAAGTCCTGACGAAGCATATATCCTTCTGGAATCGTTATAACTGAGTGTACGTTAAACTCCGAATGGGTAGATTCACATTGACGTTTATAGAAATTTAACATAAAATCCACAAAGTTATATTTCTTTAATACCTCAGGGTTTTTTTTGGCAAAAGCAGTGTATTTTTCCCTTCTGGTTTTCAAATTTTCATACTGTCGAAACCATTTTGACTCAAATTCATCAATAAAGAATATTGAGAGCATTAATATGTCTCAGTTGTTCCCAATTTGTAAAACTCTAAAATTAATTAAATTAATCCACAATAACAATCAAAATCACTTTGACTTCCATTTTTAGGAGATCTAAAGCATGTGGACCTTTTAACTTATCAACTTCATGTTGATGTTGGACTTCAATCAGTTCAAGGTTATGTTTGAGATTTACCAACTGACTTTCCAATAATACATTTTTCATTTTTTGTACTTAAGGACGCCAAGGGGTCAAGGTCACTATTCTCATCAGCCTGGGGCTACAGATATAATTTGTATTTAATTATAATAAATTAATAATGTAAAAAAATTATCACTTTATTTGTTGGTTCTTGAAGGGCAGACGAAAATCGAAGTTGTGGTATCGTCATTGTAGACTTAATGAGCCCGATAACTCCGATAAGAGTTCGAACACTACGAATGCGAATTACTAAAAGCGACATTTTGATACACTCGAAATTCTTGAAAATCAGCTTTGCTTGCAAAGAGACTGGACATGGACGACAAAAGCGACTACCATGAGGGCCACTCCATACCACAGAAGAGCTAGGTTTACATATATGGGTTAGACAAGGTCAACTTGCTTTATGTTTGTAACCAGGATTGTTTAGCACGAATTGTGAAAGAAGAGCCTTCTCTGTAGACTAACTGGCAATTTCTCCATTCCAGAAAACCTTCCTACAACGTCTTAAGTAACATCTTCTTCTCAACAGCATCAACACAAACAGTGCTTCTTTTTAAGATCTGTTTTTTCGAACTTCTTAAGAGGTCTTTGAATGATGTCTCGAACAAATCTTCAAACGGTTTCCTATGAAGGCCAGTCCATATCTTAACTTGATCGGAGTTCATAATCTCGATATCCAAACGATTCGAATAAGAGCCTTGTGAAGATATGTTTAATAACAATTTTCCAAATTCGTCACTTGATACATATACAATGTTTATAATGTCTTGTTACAAAAATAGATGTTAAAGACGTTACCAAAAAAGAAAGAGAGAAAATAAATTTTTCTACAATCGTTATTAAAAGTTGGGTTTTTGATTGTCATTCTAATTGTGAAATGACACGTTTTTAGGCACAAGTGCGTAAAAGAGACATACTTTTACATACTGGTATAAATAAACAATAATTTACAAAAACGTTTTATTTTTTATAAATATTTATAATACAGTTATGTAAATTACACAAATTAAAGTTATCTGTTGACAAAGATGATGAGGATGCCTGGTGAATTTTCTTGTAAATATCTATCGAAAATGGCGGTAATACGTCTGGAGAATTCACGGGCTCATCATACACAGTGTGTAAATAAAGTAAGGAATAATATTAATATTTTTTTTATTATCACTGTTATTAAAAAAAAAGCTACCAGGAAGTTGGACTCATCGATTCTTCCTGCTAGCAGGGGTGCGTGGTGACGTTAATGAGGCGGCACACGGTACACTTTTAGTCTTCTTGGGTTTATTTTACAGGAAACGAGGGAGATTGAGATTAATATGTTAAAAGGGGAGATATATTATTATATTTTATATTTTTAAGAGAGTGACAGTTGATTGCTTTTTTTTTTAAAAATGGAACAGTGCAAGATACAAGAGTATGGCTTCCGTTTCTTTTACTGACTTCTAGATATTGAACGATGCATAGATTTTTAAGTAATATCCTAAATTGTAATGCATCAGGTATATCCTACTTGCTTCTAATCTGTCCGAACACATTTTCTAGACAGTCTTGACTAAGTCGTAAAGTGTACAAGAACTTATAATTCCTTTTATTAAGAAAATAATATTGTAAGTCTAATATGGTTTGAGTAGATAAGATAATACCAGTTTGTACTGGTTTCCAGTAACCTTTTTCTTCCTATAGTAATATGTCTACTTAAATAAGTGTATTACTTTTTTTAAAAATTGTAATGCGTTATTCCGTGTTGATAAATTAGTTTTGGCCCAAGCATCATGTCTCGACGTCATTAATTTAAACCATCGCCTTATAATTTTTATGAACCAAGCAGTGGTAGAAGCATTGTGATCTAGATTAACATTTTCTTCAGAAGATTGGCTTAAAAACTCTAATCCGGATCCTACATTAAAATTTATTAAATTGTATGCTAAATCAACTTATTTTATTAAAATGATTTAAATTGCACAGAGTGAAAGTTAATTTGGGAGCTAATTCGAATTCTTCTTGTTTTTGGAAACTTACAAAATCCTCAATGTATTTCATATCGACTATATTGCGAGGTAAATTATATTTGAAAACAAACTAATCTGAAATAGTAAAGGTTCTGTTGGTTACTAGTGCCGAACGAATGTTTTTGAAAAGATGAGGGACATCAGCCATAAAATAAATTTTCTTGGCATCATCAACTAGATTTCTTATGAAATGAAAACTGCTTGATTAGAGAGACCCATCTCACTGGTAATATTTACAATTTTAAATCAGTCTTTGTAGAAATTGCTATTATTTCTTTCAAATGTTCGGCCAAGCATTCTCCGTCAATAGAATTTCCTGTGAAATGGTACGATACCATCTGCCTTAATCTGCTATTTATTCCACTTCCAACATCGGAAAAATTCTTTAGGGTTTCATAGCCAAACATGGTGGATGAAGCGACACAATATTGTTTTTCAGGATTTATTGCCATTTCATCTATGCAGAAGCAACAATCTCTTTTGAAGTAATTGAGACTCTTAATTTTTATGTTTAAATAATAAAAAACCTCATGAAGAATGCCTAAAAAAATTTAATGTGCTCTAATTTGCGATGTAAGATTCTCAGAGATCTGAAACAACTTGGAAATGCTTTCCTGTCTTTATATCACTAAGTTAACCTACATATGTATTTAATAGTAGAAACATTAAGATGTCAAGTATTATTTTAATGGTTTACATGAAAAAAAATAAGTAATTAGGAGTCTTAAAACTAATGATAGTCGTGTAATATATATCTAATAGTTGCAGGGCAGTCTGAAATAGTGAAAATTCGGGATTAGCATAAACTTATAAGAATG
>VTPC01083309.1:0-10485 GCA_011009095.1 Ignelater luminosus | reverse complement strand
TTTTGGATAGGCTAGCCCATTGCAATCATCTTTTTTGCGAAGCAAAAGTTTAAAGGGGTACTAAAGTTGTTTTGCCAGTTACTGACAATACATCAACCTTTTTGAGGGCAAGTTTTTTCTTGTCATTTATGTCCTAACATTATCTTCGTATGTAGCAGTACATTCATGTTCCAATTATTTACTTAACATATTTAGTATATTTACCTGTAGTGGCACTTCTTAGATTTTACAAGATTTCCTGCAACTACGTCTGTATTCCATACTCGTTAACTTTGAAAAGGCTGCTTTTTTCATCTACGGAAAGCGATTTGGAGTAAAATGGAGAAATTTCCCTTTTCTAGTAAATATAAAACTAGTGAAAATTTTGCTGCACATAGGTGCTTTGGCATCCTAGCTTTCGCCTATTGCTGATATTGTGACTATGCATGAAAGTTCCACGTTTTTAAATATTCTTTTGAGGTTTCAAGTTTTAGAATATTGAGTTCTAGGGATGTGACGTCCGCAAGGTAAACCTTTACAAAATAGAAGCTTTGTTTTTTCCTTCTTATTAAACATATTCCAAACATTTGCATGGACGCACGTTAAATTCTTCATTACAAAAATACATCTTTAGGTTGATTAATTCTTCTTAAACATTTAGGACACTTAAATATTGTCTACTTCAATGAACATATCTGGGAACTTACAAAAACTTGCTCTTTGCATATAAAAGGTTTGTCATTATTTTACAACTATCATATTTATTACTATTATAAAACATGACTTCAACACTGGTACTTGTACGGTACAGATGGAACTCTGTCAGCGAGACGATCAAAACCTAGCTGCCTTCACAAACTATAACGAAAGCACTGGGTCGGCCTCTTAAGGAACATTTACTAAAAATTGACAATAATTAAGTTTTCAATTATTTATTCAATCATTTATTCTTGTTGTTTTGTGGGTGAGGTTTCAGGTCGCGATTTTCTTGGATCTCGTGGTTTCAACTACTATGCCCATTTCGCCGCCAACTAGAATTTTGCTGAACCCGAGGTTTTTTACCGCCGGAAGGTATTCTTAACGCGCAACTAATTCTAGTCATCCGGGTTCCACTGCTTTACATTTCTCCTGAAAGATGGCATCCTTTTTCAGATTTTTCCCCCATGAGAAATTCCAGGACCTCGGTCGGAAATCGAACTCGCAACTATTCGGTTGATAGTGAGATGCATAATTTAAACAATTTTTAAATCAAAATAGCTAACCAAAAAACTCTAAACAATAAGTGACAATTGTTTATTGGACGCTGCTAAATGGATTTTTAGTTTATCCTTCAAAACCAAGCGTTTAAAGTAGCTCAAATCGAGTTCCTCTACCTTGGAGCAAAAGTGCCTTTTAGTTAATCAAAGTTATTTACTTCTCAGCCGTCCTAGTGAACTTTTAGCTTTAAATGCTGTTAGGAAAATTCGCAAATTAACGAACTTTTCGCACTAAATTATTTATTTTTATAAATAACAATATCTCGCTCTTTCGTTTAAAATCTTTTCGCCCTTGTAAATATATTATTTCCTTTAAAAATTAAGTTTAACGTCTTTCCCTAAAATAAAAATTTTTAGTTTAATGCTCTGACATTAAAATTTATTTCGTAAGAACGTTGAAATTCTCTGCTACCCTTTTGTGAATTATTTTCTTAATTGTTAAATTAGAAGGAACTTCTACTTCTAAATGCTTATTTTTTTCGTTGCATTTATGCTATTTCGTAGAAATTCAAACCTTTGTCTGATAGCTTTAATCACCCCTAAAGCTATAAATTCTGTCAGCTTGACAAGCATAAGTAAGATTTATAATTCCTGCAAACATCAGATGCAAGATGCAAATTCTTGTTATGTCCCGCCCTGTTTGCAATTGTTGATTGATTTCAATAACCAATTATCTACTAATTCAAGCTTTTTGAGGGATGAAAATTGGCATTTGTCGTTTGCGGACTCCAGAGAGTCTTCTGTCAGCTTACCGTCAAGACAACACGCCTTCGCTGTGTTAACTACTTTGGAACTTAAGATTTTTCGCGTGTTACCGTGAAGTCATTAGGTGAAAAACCTGAGTGAAAAGTGCCGTACTCTACTCGGATATTTTATAACTTAATTAAAATATCTTATTACCAACCGTGTGAGAAAGACGCCCACATCTGTACATATTTATGTGTTATCGTTATAATATAAATTGTCTAACTTTATGTGTTACCGCTGTAATGTAAATTGTGCAAAAGTGTCGCGAATTAAGTGCATCGAATGCAAACAGCTGATCCTGCCTACAAACAGATAGTTCCTGATGGGTGAATATCATTATCTACTTTTATTGTTTTTGCTGATGACGAAGCATTATTGGCAAACACTAATTGCCAATCTGTCATCGCAATTATTTGCGAACATTATCTATAACTTTATCTTCTTACCACCGATTGCCTCGAACTGGCGAAGTACCTGCGAACACTAGTTGGTATAAGCGAAAAACCTGTTAAATCGTTCACGGTGTTGATGGGTCTGTTACATTTAGTCGCGCATAGTAAAATAGATTACATATCGGATTATAACGTAACTGTCTTGTTCTAAATTTCGATAACTTTTATTTGTTTGCTTTTTTTATGAACAAGTTTTGTATGTAATTAGCATTTATCTTTGTTGTTTGCTCATGCTAAAGATTATCAACGTAACGCTTTGTTATTCTATGTCTTTACTTGAATTGCTTTGTTTAACACTAACTTTAATTAAAGTATTTAGCTCAGCATTTTATTTATCTATTTTTAACGATCGAGAGCTTTGGTTCTATGCAGCAACACCTGCAGGTGGTAATTCTATAACTACACGTAGCATTAATGATTGTCCCGTTTATTTTTGTCTGACCAGAAAAAGCAACATCTTTTAGAGTAATTGTTTTCGATGAATTTTGGCTTCGTGTTTTAACGAATTCTTTGCTATTACACTTCTGCAATAATTGCACAATTTTCTGGCACAAAATATGGCGCAGAATGTCCTCGTTTCAATATTGCAATTCACAAGCACAGTTTTTATTCAAACTTTTTTTCTTTTCTAATCGTAGGTTTTTATCGACCTGGTTGGGGTTCGATGCATTCCAGCATATTTGATTGGTAGAGCACAATATGATTTGTCATCGTAAATTATATCTTTTCTGGAGTTAATTGAATCAACTGTATCTACCAGTTCTTTAAGTCGTTTCACTTATTGTTCAGTTCGCTCAAGGGTGGATTTGGGCGCTTGTCGTTTCTTTCTATATATATATATATATATGTTAGCTCTACAGACCTAGCAGCCCTATGGCTTGATTCACAATTCTGCTCCATTCGTTTTTGTTTCCCGTCATTTCTTCCCACTGGGTTAAATTTGATTATCTTATAGCTGAGTGTACTTCTTCTTTCCATCGTAATTTTGGTCTCCCACGTCTCTTTTTACCACCCACTCTGCTTTCAAACATTTTCTTCGTTGTGCGATTTGAGTTCATTCTCATTATATGCCCTAACCATCTCAATCTCTACGCTTTCACTACCCTCAATGTTAGGTTCACCATATAACTCTGCTAGCTCATGGTTAGTTCTCCTTATCCATCTGTCTTCCACTTTTTTGCCTCCCAAAAATCTTCCTCGGCACTTTCCTTTCCAACACACACACACACACAGTTTATTTTGTTCTCTTATTCCCATTGTCCACACTTCACTCCCATAGGTAACTATTGAGCTAATTACCGATTTATACACGCGAACTTTAAGCCCTTTTAATACTGATTTATTTTTAAGCACTCTGTTTAATTCACCAACCTGCCATTAACCTTTCATTTAATTTATCTTGCATTCCTGGCTTTCTAGTAAAAATTGTTCCCAAATATTTGAATGACTCGACTTCATCAAAGTTATACTTCTTCCCACCTTCTATTGTTATTTCAATTCCTTTATTTCTCTCAAACTCATGATCTGTCCATGCCATAAATTTTGTCTTGTCTTGATTTATCTCTAAACCCATCTTTGTGGCTTCAAGTGCCAACCTAGCAAACACATTCTGAAGTTCTTGTCTACTTCTTGTTAAAATAACTAAATCATCTGCAAAAGCCAGACATTGGTAGTGCTTGTGGTATATTATCCCGGATCTATTTATATTGGCTTCTCTCACTACCTTTTCCAAAGCGACATTGAACAAGACCGGTGACAATGGATCTCCTTGTCGGAGCCCTTCTTTCACTGTGAACTTTTCTGATGTTACCACCTGTACTTTTACACTATTCACGGTCTCAGTTAAGGTTAGCTTAACTTCCTATTTACATTTAGGGCTAACAGGGCTTTAAACAGTTGTTCTCTCTTAACTTTATCATAAGCTTGCTTGAAGTCTATGAAGAGTACCATTGTTTCTTTCTGATGCTCGTAACTCTCTGCTTGAATTTGTTTTAGGGTGAAAATCTGATCTATTACGAACCTCCCTTTGCTAAATCCACATTGATACTCTCCTATTTCGCCATCCACGTCTTCAGTTAGCTTATTTTTTATCCACATTGCTAGGATTTTATAAGCAACATTAAGGGGAGCAATGCCTCGGTAGTTTTCGTACTTTGCTCTATTTCCTTTCTTGAACAATGGATATAATATTGCCTCTTTCCATTCCTGCGGTATTTGTTCTTGCCCCAAATTTTTTCCAATAAATTATGCATGTATTTTACTAGTTCTTCACCTCCATATTTAATTATCTCTGTGGTTACTCCATCTTCTTCGGGACTTATTGCTTTTTAGATTTTTTATTATCTCTTTCACTTTTTCCAGACTTGGTGGTGCAGTTACATGTTTTGATGTTGGTTCTTCACGAAGTTCTTGATCGAATTCTTCGTACCCCTCTCTTTGCTCTTTCTCGCCATTTAACAATTCTTCAAAATAAACCTTCCTTACTCTTGCTATTTGATCCTCGCCTCCTACTAATTCTCCATCTTTATTCTTGTATAATACTGTTTTTGTTTGATAGCCTCTCTTCTCTTTTCTTATCCCTTGGAATAGACTTCGTATCACTTTGTTTTTATAGTTTTCTTCTATTTCATTTATTATCTTCTCATTAAATTTTCTTTTCTTTTCTCTCAAAATCCTTTTCGTTTTAGATCGTTGAGTTATGTATGATTCCTTTGCTATGTTCGTTTTTCTCTGTAGCATAGTCAATCACAATTTTGTTTTTTTTCCACTTCTTGCTTGCACTCTTCATCAAACCAGTTTTACTCAAAACATCCCCTCTCACTTCTACATTCGATCACCGCTTTTTCCATCCCCTCTCTTAATGCCTTTCAGTGACTTTGAATATCTTCCCTATATTCCATATTTGTTAAGTTTCTGCTTAAATGATTTACATAATTTAATTTGTCTTCTTCTCTACTTAATTGTTTATTTTTCTATACTGTCTTTATTTAATATTTTAGACATTTAGACATATCCAAGTCCAATTCCAGGGTAAGGATGCCAATTGTCGCTGGGTTCATTCTCATCATTCGGCTTGGTTGCCTTTCTACCTTTCTCCCACTACTTTTGTTCCTTTCGACCGAATTACCATTTCTTGCTGATAAACCAACTGTTTTTTGTGGTACTCCAGTCTTTAACAGCAGTTGTACACTTATATAATGACACGTTTGGGTACTTTAAGATATAAACTTTGATCAGTTTTTGAAATTGTATGTCATTCATGGCGATAACT
Organism: Ignelater luminosus; assembly: GCA_011009095.1. Taxonomy (NCBI): domain Eukaryota; kingdom Metazoa; phylum Arthropoda; class Insecta; order Coleoptera; family Elateridae; genus Ignelater; species Ignelater luminosus. The sequence goes on along the minus strand of VTPC01083309.1, from coordinate 4,780 downwards.
ATACTAATCATGAATTCAGTAATTCAGATTTGTAACTGTTACACAAAAGTTGGCGACGATCGGTCGCGCCATTTCAGCATTGTTATAAATTACATTTTATTGTCAATTTTTAGTGGACTCCGTGATAGAGAACTTATCCAGAAGCAATGTTTCAGAAGAGTGAAATAACCAAATATTTCATCTCACTGGTGCAGCTCATCCGAACATATGGAAGGAATAGTAATGGAGCACATCTGAGTAAAGTTTATTCTGGATGGATAATGATCTTCAAAACTAGCAGCCTAATAAAACTAAAAGAATCTTAAAAATATGCCCTGATGGCGTACTTGAACATTTTGTAAACTTTTCACAGTAGATTCAAGATTATTTATAAAATGTTTCTTACAAATATAATATAAAAGATGACAAAAGTGAAAAGGGCAGTGAAATTGTACAAATTGCCAAAGACATTAGGTATCAAGTCTTTCAAGGTTTTTTTAAAAAGGAGATGTTGGAATTCTTAGGACAAAAAAAGGCAAGGACAGTCCAAACATGGCAGTAACTATTCTAAGGGACATTTTGAAGCTTGGCTCTATAGAATAAAATTAGGGAAAAGGTTACCATCATTCAAATCTTTTATAAAGCTTTGTTGCAACACAATTTAGTTTGATAGCCTTTAAGGCCATCGCGACATGCATCGTGTTGAAGGCTCGTTTGGCAAAAATTCTCAACAGGTTGAAGTTCGCATCGCGTTGGAAATGTCGTAAAGAGTACTTTACCACTAAGGCGACTGCATGTGGAAGGATAACACAGCCAAAACCATTACAATACTGGTTCCTATGTAGTACAACAAGTATGTAGGAATAAATGTGGATTGAGACTGTACCTAGACATATTCCAAATAAATCTATCAGTATCTTATAGGCGTTCAGGTAGACTCTTCTGGACTAACATAAGTGGAATTTATCGCCAATTCAAGAACGATCTAGGTGTATACAGTGATGATAGAACCTATCTTACAGTACCTGTCATAGAGTAATCTAAACCAGTTCTGTTTTTCTTATCTTGTCTTTATTTATATTTATAGTTTGTCTTATAAAAATCGAATAATGCAGTAACACTACTTATTGCTTGATAAAAAGAGTCTTATTTACATAAAGCGATTGGCGTTCTTCATGCTTTATATTTTATTATTTTCCTTTATTTTAAACTTGAAATGTTTGTACTGCACCATCAAAACTGAAATTTATGTTTAGTTCTTGATTTCATCGAAATTGTTTTTCTGTTTTAAAAGCATCATCCATTTGGTTATTTAACACTAAAATACTTTTTATGAAGTGTATCTCAATTCATCGGAAAAACGCACATTTATCATCATATATTCTCTCAGTTTACTAATTTAAATGCAAATCGAGGAAGTTGTCACTATCAGTTTTCTATTTTGTTTTCTGGTTTACTAATAGCATGTAATACAGTTTTATATATTATTAGTTTAATTAAGTATTGTAAATAGGATTTTGCTGGTAATATTCGAATTAGAATGCATTGTTTGTTTCCTTAAGATGCTTAGTATATAAAAAATTGTTTACGAGGAAAGATTAATTAACAACGTAATTATATCAACACTGCGTAATAACATACCCATTACTTTAAAATAAGAGCATTCAAGTAAATTAATTTAATATACCCTCATTTGGAATCCAAACAGAAGCTTGTTAATATCCATTATGGTTTACTATTTCATAATCGGATTTCCAGATTTTATTAAAATTGATTCTACGCACTAAGCCATTATTTGATTTTCACAAACCACACAAAGAGGTTTCTGAAGGTTTTGATGTTTGGATATTAGGAATTTCATATTTACCTTGTATTTATGAGCAAATAGTTCATTTTGATTATTACTATTTACTTATGTAATATAATTTTTATTAAAATGGCTTAAGCAGCGCACGTATATATTATTTAAATAAATAAAATACCAAAAACGCCTCCAGTATTTTTACGTAAAGCTTTTATGTTGTTAACCGCGGAAATCTTACTTTATAAAATACATAGTATCATTTTCTTCACACGAAGCGACACTTTCAAAGCTGAGCACAAAGAAGGTGAATTTATATTAGTCGTCATGAAAAGAATGTGAATTCTTTTGTAGTAAACCACAAAGTCAGCATTATAGTATAAAAATACAAAAACATCATCTATAACCTTAATTGACAGTGGCTTGTGCTTTAATATGAATTTTATGAGGTGGGAAAGATTTTTAATAAATAAGTAAAGCAAGTAGTAATTTGTGCGTCTTTTGAGATATAATAAATGCATAACTGTTGTAAATATAATCGTAAAGAAGTTATTGGTTTTCTAGAAAATTCATAAGCAATAAAGATAAAAATTTTGTTTTACATTTTATTTTATGCTACTAAACGGTAATACATAATACAACGGCCATTATTAATACTCCAAAGGAATTTGTTCGGGAGAACTAGAGAAGATATCTAAAGCTAGATAACTGATGAAGTCATGTATAAATAAATAAATTCACATAGAGAATTTAATCTAAATAGAATGGTTACCAAATTGTACATAACATGTTGAAGGTTATTGTTTCATTTAATTTCCTTTGGTTGCAATTTTGCTCATTTTAGATAAATACGAATTGTTAGTTAAATATTTAAATAGTTTGGCTCGCTTGTTCTGCTTCTATAGGATTCGATAGACAAAAATTCTTAATTCAGTAGGTTTCATATACTACAAGGTGATTTCTTAAAGAGTGTAGAAAGCTGACAACTTCTTTATTCGAAATACATTTGTTACTCCAAGTGACCTTTCCTGCAAGTCAACAAAGCTTTTTACATTCGTTATAAATTACCATGTATTTTAAACTTTGCTTTGCTACTTTAATTTAGATGTTTGTCAAAATATATGGTGATTTGCTAATAATTGCCTGTTGACTGAGCGCTTGTTTCATTTGTGACATTGCTTTTAAATGGGTATAATATTGATCATTGCTAGTCCAGTCAATGAATGCCCAAAAGCGGATTGTAGAGGACATGGAATGGGGGAGGAGTTTTCTTTTGAGAAATGTGTTGGGAATAGTTAGAAGGCAAAAATACTAAAAGTCCCCGGCCCTAACCCTGTCGCTTCAGGGTGGGAGAGGGTGGAAAGGTCCCTGTTTTCGGTTTGTTGCTTACAACTCAGAAACGGTGCGGTGTACGGTAAAAAGTATTCTCTACAACATAAAAGATAATTAAATTTCCCACAAGACTGTTTATATTCATTTTCTTATTATGTGTTATAGTTTTCGAGATATTCGACAGCGAAAATAGATAATTTTCGAAAAACTTTTTTACCTCACATTTTTTGTCGAAGTTGTCCTTCTAACTCCTCAGGACTTTTAGTATCTTTACCTCCTAACTACCCCCAACACATTCCTCAAGAGAAAAATTCTCCTCTATTCCATGTCTTCTATAGCCCCTTCGTTGACTAGACTATACTCTGAGTTACATAACCTGAAGTTTGCGCTTAACGTCTAGTACTTAGTCGATTTCATATCGTTCGGTTGTTCTCAAGATGATAAAATAATAAATTTTTTAGAACGAAAATTTAGAAACCATTTGCTATTGTTTGTGATTTCTTTTAGTGAGATCTAAACCTATTAGTCTATGTTCCTAAATCTGTTCTGACGACGTCTAACAAAGTCTAAACTCTTCAACTATGTGGTCTTTAACTTTTTTTTGGTAATTTTTTTTTTCAAACAATAGACATCTTTAAACTATAGAAATGTTTGTATAGTTGACAGTAGCGTCTAGTAATAAGTCCTATTAGTATTTTGAAATCTTTGTTGCTGAATTGAAACAATTTTTCATCCTCCTGCTTGAAACCTTCTAATAACGCTTTAGAGTGTTTTTGCCTCAAAGTGGTGTGTGTGATAAAATGTTAAAAAGCCACCAAAGGCGATTGAGTGTTTAGGAGTTAATCTCCTTTTTAATTTTCAAATTTTGAAGGTGGAATAGCCAAGAATCGCTAGCACAAGAAAACATAACAGCTTAGTGAATGGAGTTGATGATGATGATGGTGAACAACCTGCATAAAACAGACGGCACGTAGTAGTTTTTTGGCCTTTAGGCAACTTTGTTAGTCGTGTTGTCTTCATGAGGATAAGGAGGCAACTCGTAGACCAAAAACATCGAACTCTTCACTCAGGATGGCAAACTAACTTCGGTTAATATGATGAATAATGGAGAAAATGATAGTTGATGCGGAACGCAACTCAAAGTTCTCGTTTGTCTGCACAACAGAACATAAGCTGAAGTCATCATCATGTGATGGAAACCGTCGTCATAGCAAGCCCGTAGAAGATGGAGATAGTTTGCGCACGACAGAAGACCTAAGACCAAGCAATGTCTGGAGCAATAAATGTAGTCCCGAAAGCAGCAGTGACGGATCTCTGTTACATTGTAATGGCAGTGTCGTCAACTATAAGGGTGCTTAAACGACCTAAACTCCAAAACCCAGTAAACATTGAAGCGTAATAGAAGAAGCTTCCAGCGACTGAAGGCGACCAGTTCTAGTCAGGGTGGCGACTCAACTCAATGGCAGGCATAGGATAGTTGAGGTACCTTCCCAACACGTTTGCACGAAACCGGAAACCCAAAGTAGGTAACTGCATGCTGTTTGAATTGTCTGTTTAGCCGTTTCGTACGATATTCTACAGGGCCATTAATGTCTTCAAGAAAATCTTGTATTTCTTCCTTAAAAAAAACCATTTATGTAAATAATTTTTCCATTCAACTCTTTCCAT
>VTPC01083307.1:13949-31518 GCA_011009095.1 Ignelater luminosus | reverse complement strand
TTTAATAGAGAAAACTGTTAGACATTTCGTGCACTATATTTTTTTAACTAGGCATTTTCTTCAAAACCCGCTCAAAATATTTTTGCAAATAATTGTTCAAAATCGTAAAAAACTAGCGAAGGCGTATTAGAGAGTTTTAAGTAATAATAAATTTTTATTATAACATGTTAAGAAAGGGAAAAATAGCCTTCTAACAACTTACAACAATAAAATAATTTGATTCTTAATTTCAAACAATATGCAGTACGTTTGTCAACGTTGTTTGGTGTTAGCTTCTTGTTCTAAATTAAAATAATTTAAAAAATAATGTATGTAGAGAATATAAATAGATTAAAATATTAAAACTATCCAAGATATTACTACAAAATTCATCTAAAGCTTTTATAAGGAGTATAACAAGAAAAGTAATCCTTTTATAAAGATATCGGAGAATATAATTTTTTCAGCGACTCAAGGAAATTCAGCAATTTACTGCAACTGTTTCATTAACTGTAACTATTAATTATAAATAAATTTTGATTATTATACATCTGTTAAGTGTTGCGGTAAAACAATCGGTCCTGGTAACTGATCTCCTCAAATTCCTAGCCAGATATTCAGACTGAAACGCCGTTGATGCTTTTTTTATGGAATAATAAAGGTACGTAATATAAGATACTTTATACAAAATACAGGGTACATAGAAAATAGCGGGAAAAAACTACAGTACGTTATTCTGTGCTCAAACATAAGAAGAAATTTCCTATTCTAATTTGGCCTTAACTGCTTATTCTTCAAAATATTACAACTTTTTAGATTTGGCAACGAGGTACGTTTAAGGGAGTGAGTACGCAAGTTGTGCTTGCAATCCCGTATCTTAGTTACCATTGTCAGTAACGTTGCAATATTTTCAAAAGGCATTTCTTACAAAAAATCTAGCATTTTAAGAAGTGGATTACTATTGCACTAGTACAAAAAATATTATTAACCGTACATAATTAGTATATTTACGTTTAAACTCTGTTTAAACATTAATATTTTGCTGTATTTTATAATAATGCGAAATCAACTAAGCAGTCTATGACTTCCAATAACTTCTTCAAGATAGTGTTAACAGCAAAATGGTATAAAAGTTTTTTCTTTATCTTTTACCGTAGAATCACCTACTCAAGTTTTTTTTTCCGCTATTTCCTTTACACCCTGTATATTTCTATTAGACTTTCGTCTGTATTTCGTTGCCACTACATCTCTTGTAAGGCCTTCAAACATCTTTTTGCTTCATTTTGTATTTCCGAGGGAATTCCTCACTAGAGTTTTGAAGAACTGCCAAGCAGGTTCCTTTCTTTCATCTAGCGTATTATCGAAACTGGCATCTATCATTAATTCCCTGATTTGGGGTCTCACAGATATATCCTCTTTTACTTTAGCTTTGCTTCATTGCCTTTACAAAGTTTTTTATAAATTCCAACTTGATGTAAAGAGATGCCAGCAGGCGTAGGGTTACGTCTCTCTGCTCATTGCTTCTAAATATAATGACGTTTTCTACAATCTCACTCGCACAGAGAATCGTAAAGTTTCGAGTACTCCAACAGTAAACCCAGTATTAGGGCTGCAACTTTTAAATCCGCAATAATTTGCCACTGAAATCTCTGGTGTTCTGTTGCATCCATCTTTCATAAGGCTACTTCATGTGGACAATATGAGCAATGGGAACAGAAAGATTTTCATTTTCATTATGAAAGAAAACAGCTTTAAGGCTGGTTATCAAGAAGTCTATAAAGAGTCTTCACTCTTCTGGATTGTGATGCTGGCTCATTGCCTTTACTAAAGAGTTGACATCATTGCAGAATACCAGGTCATCTTGTTTTGCTGCCTACCATTGAACATGCATATTCCTGCCCCTTTCCTTAAAACCTTCCATCGTTTGAGCCGTAAAGCTAAGAGTTCTGCATGACTCTTTGACAAATTCAGATCGGACTAAATCATTCAAATTGGACTAAACTATTGTATAGGGATCCTCGAAAATGTCAACAAAGTCAGAGTCCGTTTTTCTGCTTTCTTGACCTTCAAAGCATCTAGTAGATTTCCTTAGGATCCAGAGTCCATGAACTAGTGAGGATGGTATAGGAAGGTCAGTAGTATTGTGCAGTACAGGACTGATAGCTAAAGGGAAGTTTCGATATTTTACCCTATTTCTTGACTTACCGCCAGCGACTTTTGTTGTACAAAAGTAGCAGTCTGAAGAATGGTTCCTTAGTTCTCTCCATATATATAGAAAGAGATAGAGGAGACGAGACCATACACAAGTCATAAATTAGCTTATTACTACCACAGAGTTAATATCCAAGCATAAACATACAACTTTACTCTCCAAGAAATAATCATAGATTAGCTGACACAGCAGACCAACATCAAGCTTCCACCAAACGCATTTTAGAAGTTCCTCAAAACCCAATTTAAAGCACAACCATTTCTAATTTCGTCAGACGACAACTGACATAACATCCTAACGTACTACAAGGTGTCTAAAAAGGGTATGGGCAATTTAAATTTTGTATAAATAGAATTCCGGAAATTTCTATGATGATTTATTGATATTTTCTAAATCTAAAATCAATGAGAATTTAAGAGCCAAAAACAATATTTTTTAAATGATGTCCGTTGCGTTGTATGCACTTTTCAAATCGAGAGCGAAAGTTATTGATAACTCGTCCACACAATTCCCTCGAGACTAATCATATTTCCGACTGAATGTTTTTCTGTAATTGTAGAATATGAACTGGATTATTCTTGCAGACTTTGCATTGAAGGTAACCTCACAAAAAATAATCAAGAAGCAACAAATCAGGGTTAATTATGCCTCTTCTCGAGATAACTTTGTTTGGCAATAATTGCTGAACAGCTTCGAATGTCTGATTCGATGTGTGATATGTTACACCATTTTGCTGAAACCAAGTTTACAAGTTAAAGTCTTGAAACTGTTGTAGGGATGGCGCAAGAAAATCTCTTATCTGAGTATTTACTTTAAGTGCTCCTTTATTTTGATAAACGGTTCTATTGCAACCGAATAGCCTTGCACCGCTATACAATTCGATTTACCAAGCAAACAGAGTGCTGATACCATTTTTGGACACCTTGTACATTTATGTGTTTTAATATTTAGATATGCATGTTTTATACCATTATCACTGTTTTTGTAGTAACTTCTTGTGTAAATGAAATTAAAAGATTGCTGCAATCGCTAATGTGGTACTATACATTGCTAATGTGTAGGCTCCGAACACTGTGATTTGGTCTATCTGCTACTTTGACATTGCTTTCGTCTTCTTTTGGCCTTTTTTGTTGATTTATTTCTTATAGTTGTGCAGCTACAAACCCGGCAAATGCACCATAATTCGTGTTCTAAATTTTGAAAAATTGATTTAAATACAAATGGTACGAGGTATGTGAGAAAAGTAATGAGACTGATTTCATACTAACCAAAGTTTTTATTTTTTTCAAACAACAATGTTATCCCCTTCATAGTAGTTCCCTTGGGCAGCTATACACCGGCGGAGACGTTGTTCCCACTCTTGGTAGCAGCACTGGAAGTCTTCAACTGGTATGGCTTTTAACTGGTCGGTCACAGTCTTTTGAATGTTCTTCAGAGTTCTAAAATGACGTCCTTTTAGGACATGTTTCAATTTCGGGAAAAGGCAAAAGTCACAAGGACTTAAATCAGGTGAATAGGGGGGATGAGCAACAACAGTAATGCGTTTTGAGGTCCAAAATTCACTGATGGAAATTGCTGTGTGACACGGAGCATTGTCATGATGAAGCATCCACTTGTCTGCAATGTCTGGTCTCACACGAATCACTCTTTTCCTGAGATTTTCAAGGACACTTTTATAAAACACTTTGTTGACAGTTTATTTATTTATTATTAACTATTTATTTAAAAACTAAATTTATTACAATTTATTTCCAGTATTTATTTACACTAAATTATTTATTTATTTATGTACAGTGTAACGGGAAAATGCCCAAAAGTATGCACACGTCCCGTATAAGTCAGATATCGGTAGATGTTCAAGCCCATAACTCATGTCGAAAACGGGAGTAGGTTCCAAAATAGTAAATAATCCAGGCTTTGATGATCTTACCTGAACCTAAAGCTGAAAAGCCTAAAAGAGATACCAAAAGGGCGCCAGGAAACAGTTATGCTAAAAAGAAATAATCCGCCGACCTGTCTCCACATCGGAGAAAGCCCTGTATATGGGTGGCCATAGCAAGTATCACCCTGTATACAGAAACTTAAAATTGTATTTGGATGCTAAAATGCACTCTCCACCCTATACGAAGCTTACATTGGCTTCATTAATTAACACAAGACGGACAATAATAAAATTGTCATCAACACCAAAAACATGAGATAATAAAATATCATAATGAGCAACATAACTTCAACATCTCTCTCTCCTTCTCATGATTAAAATAAACTTTACAAAACATTAACTCAATAACACTCTTAAATTGTTAGAAGCAAAAATTTTGATTTTTTATTGCTGGAAACCTGGGACACTTATAACACAATACATTACCTAATTGTTTACACAAATAAAGCTTAACAAATAAAATACCAAAGTAGATGAAACATAGTCGGTTTATTATACCATCAATATGCAAAGAAAAAAAAATGAATAACAAAGATTTAGTTTATGAAAACATAAATTAATTAAGTTAATAACGTTGCAAGTAATTCAATATGGATTGATAAAATAAATTTAAATAACATCAATTACAAACAGGAACACTTTATAACTTTACACAAAGAAAAATGATATAATCATATTCAAACGAAACCTGAAGGGTTCGTTATTAAACTTAAAAATCTATTAAGCAAAACAAAATAACCATTAAATGATAAACGCTAAATTATAATCTGCAAATGAATTTGCAATACTTAAACAAAAAGAAATCCTCAAAATATATATATTAACCAAAAACAATAGATTAGTGAGAATAAATCTCCAACCATAATAATAATAAAATCTAAGCCCTTTTTCCGGAAAACATTTATAATACTATCCTGACTTACGTAAATATCAAACTTAATCGCTGTGTCTCAAAGTTTACAAAAGAACAATACAAAAAACATATTAAACCATAATTCTTACTCGTAAACAATTTGCAATTCATCCGTAAGGTTCCAGTAATTCAATAAAGGCAAAAAGATAACATTGTTGAGAGATCGGTGCTTGTTATTAATAAAACTAAATTCACAAAAATTTTAAAACACTATAATGACCACTTTCACAAAACACCGACTTTAATTTAAAACCACAAAAGAGAGTGTACTTTACATATCACACAAGATATCCGGAACCAAAATAGTTCCACTAAAATTGGAAATGGGAAACGGAGTTCCTTTTCTTGACGAAGAATTTCCCACAAAATGACATGATGAAGAATTTTATTCCAAAAGATAAAACAATAATAATTTCCCAAACAACACAAAATTTCTAATAGCTCGCCGCAACTGATTTTTCCCACAAAGTGGTTTGTTTTAACGCCGATGCGGCCAACACTGTGTCTATTGACACTTATTTGAGGTACATTTCCACACAAATATTCAGGGTAAGCTCCCGTCGTCCGTCAATCCTAAGACCAGATCCGACAAAATTGTCGCTGCCATAATTGTACCTCCTGCTAGAGAATATCTAGCAAGTATACCAAAAACTAAATAGGGCGAATTCACGACAGACAACTGCCCAAGGCGCGAGCGCCCAGCCCGAAGCCAAAAATGGAACTCTTTGTTCGACCGTGGATTGCTGACGATAGACCATTAAAGCCCCAAAACATAAATAAGCATTTCTAAGAAAAGAAAAACCATACGACGTATTTAGTCTGCTTAGATTTACTAAAAATCACGTATCCTAATAACTTACACAAAGAAACTATAATATCAAATTTATAAATGAAATCCAAATATAAAATATTCTTGCAATGAAGAAACATAAAACAGATTGTTAAATGCATTTTACTTTTAACAAAGAACTTCAAAGAAACCTTAAGCAAAATGTTTGATAACCATATAAATATAACAGAATAAATTTTAAAAACCGAAACGGAATGATAAAATCATGTTAAGTAAATGCGCTTAAAGCGAAACTTGCAACCAAAACCCGGATGATTATGCAAAAGTTCAAAATTACTTTACAACAGAATAATTTATTTATCACTAATTACATTTATTTCGTTCGTAACTACACGCGGTTATTTACTGTAGAACGCTGGCTCTATTCATGCTACCGCTTATATACGTTTCCTTGTTCCTCTCGATGAGTCTAGAAGGTTCGTGCCTATCGCGACTATCGATGGTCAGAAACTCTGGACAGTGCGAGATCTCTCCGGCACATTTGACCAGCAACACTGAGACTGTTCGCCGCCTCTATAGTATGTTCGAGGGATGACTTGTTACACTGCCCCCTTCTTAACCTGTTGCGTCTCGTGACAGTGCCAAAAGTGATGTTTCACGGATTTTGCTGATTATTCCGGTCATGGCTTCTGGATCATGACGGTACCTACACACCGAACCCCTAGTACATCTCGAGTTTTGGAAAAAAAACAATCCACTGTTTTTTGAAACTTCTGGGAGGATGTTCCGGATTTATAACTGCAAACCAATACTTTCACACAGCCGTCCCGAAATATTACTTTTAACATATTACGCACAGTACGCCAATCCAACCGATCTAGACCACACCCAATTTTTGGCATAGCTAATTTCTTAACCGCGTGCGCTTGGAGCTGAGTCTTCAAGTCGTGAAAAGCCTTCCACAAAGTCTCATACTGCGGCTTCTCACATGAACGAGGTTTCATGTCTAGATAATAAAGAAATCGTCCCTGGTCTTGTAGATAGCAGGTCTGGCCTACCTCGGGTTGTTGTAAACATACTTCTCTCGAGCGGCCAAACTTGAACTTGAAGTCGACAGCTATACCTCGGGACATCTTCAAGTCTTTCGCAACGCAGTGGGCTAGAGAGTATTCTTCCGGAACTTCAAACAGGTTTCTTTGTTGCTCATCAACAACGCCAAAACGAGCTTTTCTCCCATTTGGGTAAACGAGGGTCTTCGATTTTCAATCGCTACAACAACTGCGGGTTGTATTTCGGTCTCTGGTTCTTCTATATCGACTTCATGTCCGCCTGCATACGGGGCCAACCGGTTGGTGTGCACAACTATCATTTTTTCCCTTGGTGGTTTTCTAATAAGGTATATCAGGTCATTTATTCGTTTAATGACCTTGTAGGGCCCTTCCCATGCTCTTTGCAGCTTTGGAAACAAGCCTATTCGTCTCTGAAAACGATAGAGCCAAACTAGATCTCCAGGTTGATACCCTTCTGCTTGGGCTTTAATGTCGTATCGCTCTTTCATCTTATCACTGGCTATCTGAATATTATGACGATTATTTTCAAGATTGGAGTTTAACTTTTTACGAAGGTTATCAACATAATCATCACCGACCACGTCACTTTCGCTGGGTTTGAAACCAAACTGTAGATCACATGGTAACCGGATTTCGCGCCTGAACAACACTGTAGCTGGGGTTTGGTCAGTTGTTTCTTGTACAACCGAGCGGTTTGCCATTACGAACAGCTGCACGTATTGGTCCCAATCGCGCTGATGCTCGGACACCATCTTCGACAAGTACTTCCCCATCGTTCTATTCATTCTTTCCACCATTCCATCCGACTGCGGGTGCAACGGTGTAGTTCTCGTTTTTCTAATACCCAATGATTGGCACAACTACCGACGTTATACTGTCGCATTGGGGCTTTCTTCCTACCAAGTGGTCCATTACCGGTTGCACAGACTTCGCACCGTCTGCACCATTCTCTGACGTCTTCTTTGCAGTTCATCTAATAAAACCGTACCTAAATCTTCGTCAGTATTTTTTTAACTCCCAAATGGCCTCCCGATGACCCATCATGCAACTGTCGCAACACTTCAGGAACCCTGTTCTTGGGTACCACTAGCTGCATCCTTACCTCGGTTCCTTGTTGGTTTTCTAAAACTCTTTTTAGAAGACTATCTTGGACCCTCAGTGAGTCCCACTGTGCCCAGTACGCTTTCACAATCGAGCCGTATCGGGCTATTTCTTCCCACGACGGTTTACGATCCGTTGTCTTCCACTCTAATACTAATCGTAAGTCAGGATCGCTTTCTTGGTCTTTCTGAATTTCCGCGGGATCCTAATGGTCATCAAACACTGTGGAGCGTCGTACTTGATGTTCACCATGCTTTGTTTCGATTCGCGAGCAGTGTTTGCAATCGCCGGAGCATGTGCTTCTAGATAAAGCATCAACGTTGCGATGGCTACGTCCAGCTAGATGTTCGGTCTCGAAGTCATTCTTGGAGTCTTTCGAGCCTTTTTATTACTTGACCTTCAGGATTTTTAAACTTCAGCAGCCATTGCAGTGCAGAATGATCGGTTCTCAATAGGAAGTTTCCGTTATAAAGGTACTTATGAAAATGCCCGACGGCCTTGACGACTGCAAACAATTCTCTACGGGTCACACAGTAGTTACGCTCCGGCTTGGACAGAACCTTGCTAAAGTAGCCGATGACCTTCTCTTGTCCATCTTGAACTTGGGACAAGACGGCGCCTATTCCGACATTGTTAGCATCTGTGTCCACCACAAATCGCTCGTTTGGTCTGGGATAACTTAAGATCAGAGCTGTCACTAGTTTGTTTAAGAGCGTTAAAGACTTGTTCGCAATCGACGCCCCATTGAAAATCTCTGCCTTCATCTGTCAGTCTTATCAAAGGTTTTGCAATATCTGCAAACCCACGGACGAATTGCCGGTAGTAAGTACACAAACCCAGAAAACGTCGAAGCTCATGTTTATCTTTTAAGTAGGGCCATTCTTGGACAGCACGAATCTTATCAGAATTAGCCGTTACTCCATCTTTAAATACCAAGTGACTAAGATATCTGACCTCTTTCTGTAACAGATTGCACTTCTTTGGACTTAACTGCAAATTTGTTCCACGTAATCTCAGAAATACATCTTCCAAGTTCTTCACTTGTTATTCAAATGCCCGACCAATCACAATAATATCGTCGAGGTAAATTAAACAGGTCTGCCAAGACAAGCCTCTCAGGATCAACTCCATCAATCGTTCAAACGTTGCTGGAACGTTATACAAGCCAAATAGCATAACTGTAAACTGCCATAGACCAAAACCAATAGTAAAGGCAGTCTTCTTTCGATTTTGTGGTTCCATTCAAAACCTGCCAATACCCACTCTCCATATCCAGGGTGGAAAACCACTTGGAACCAAATAGAGTGTCCAATGTGCCATCGATTCTGGGTAACGGTTAACTGTCTTTCTTGGTAACACTATTTAATTGCCTATAGTCGACACAAAATCGTGTACTACCATCTTTCTTTTTTACCAAGACGACGAGTGATGCCCAAGGGCTGCTTAAAGGTTGGATGACACCTTGGCTAGCCATATCTTTGATAATCTTTGCCGTGTCTTCTTATTTCGCCCATGGTAACCTTCTTGGACGTTGTCGTATCGGCTGGACATCTCCCTTATTGATCTTATGGATGACCACACTGGTTTTACCCGCCAGTCCTTTATCAGGAGCAAACACATCTTTGTAACGACCAATTACTCTTGCACCCTAGTCTTTTGGCTTGGAGTTAAATTTTTACAAGAAGCTGTGATCATTGCTTCTACGTTTACCAAGCTTCCGGAAGACGAAAAAACTCCACTTGTCTTCATGCACCGTACTATAGAGGACACCGGCACACAAGAACCGATTTCGGTGTTCTTCTTCAATAACATTGGGAAATCGTTAACATTGATTAATCGAATAGGCGTTAGTTCTTTCACATTCATTAAACTTTTCCAATAGGAATACCCCTGCTAATGTCTTTGTTGGCATAATCCGGTTCTAAGGCACCCATACAACCTGCCCGGAGATTTCCATCCATTCGGGCCATAACAACCTCCTCGCTTCCTGCGGGCAGGGTAACGTCATCGACAAGCATTACTAGAAGCAAGTCGTCGTCTTTCTGGTGCATAGGAACTTCTTCGTTATCTACTCGAAGGATTCAATTCTTCATATCCAATGTAAACCCAAACTTTTTCAACAAATCCATTCCCAGGATAACTTCGTCAGCTATACCCGATGCGTGCAACTCTTAAAACCAATTCCCATTTCCACCATCAGTTCTCCAAGAACATCGGTATGCTCACCCGTAGCGGTCTTCAACCGAACTCTTGATGGCTGTAACTCTGTATCTTCAACAATATCAAGACGGATTATTGTCCTTGTTGCTCCCGTGTCGATCAATAACAAACATGTCTTCTCAAAAATACTGCCATCGATGTAAAAACTGTCTGGTTGATACCGTAACGAAGCCACTTGGATAGTAATCTCCGGGATATGATTTAAGGAGGTCGACGTTCGCCCCTTCCACCGACCCATACTAGTTTTCCTGATCCGGGTTATTCCTAACTGCACCACTCTTGGTGCAATTTCTTCTAAGATGACCTTGTTCACCGCATGTCCAGCATTGTAGTCTTACTTTCTTCGAAGGCTGTTCTTCCAACATTTGCTTTACCATTCGTTTAATTTATTCATCTATGTCTTTTGCCTCTGCACTTCGCACACGCACATAACCACGGGATGTTCTCTTGGCTGTTTCAAACTCAAGCGCGTGCGCCAAAGCACTTTCTAACTTTACAAGACGCGCAAGTCTCAAAGCATGTTGGGTTTCAGAATCTCGAACAGCATCGATAAAGGTTTGGACAGCCAGCTGCTTAAGAAGGATCTGCGAAGCTTCTGGATATGCTAGCGTAATTAAACGTTCTATGTCCGTTTGGAGTTCTTGTAAACTCTCTTCAGGTTTCTGCATTTTACATTTCAGTTGCGCGTAGTATACTTGCTGGAGCTGTTTGTCTTCATAACGCATATCTAAACGTGATGCTAACTCTTTGAAATTTTCTCGCAAGTGGTACGGAACCGTACGTATCACATCCAGGGCATCTCCACGTAAAGCCACTATTAGAGATGCTGCCTTTTCCTTTTCACTCCACTTATTAGTAACAGCAGCCCCTTCGAACTGCATTAAATAAGTGGACCAGGCTATCTTTCCATCGAAAATTGGAGGCTGAACATGATTTTTCGGCGTACTATTGCTTCCAATAACCGCCAAGGGTTGTTTGTAGATCACCGGTACCTCGCTGCGAGCCTGTACACTTTCTTTCACGACTTGACCCATAGTAAGAATAGCAGATTTTTGATATAATCAATTGACTTCCTCTTTTATTGTTTCCATTTTTACGTTTATTTCTTCTTTAACCTCTTTAAGTTTACTTTGCACGTTATTAATTTCACTCTTTGTATTGTCCATATTCTAATTAATCTTTTCCAATTTGAATTTATTTCTTCTTGATTATTTCCCATAGTTTCCTTAATTTCTTGTAACATCTTAATTAATTCCGAATCCATTTTGGCTGAAGCAGACCAAGTTGTAGATATTTACAAATTATTTTCGTTTTAAATTTTATTTTTAAAAATTCCAAACCTGACACCAGTGTAATGTTCTTCTTATATAAAACGTTTATTTATTTATTATCAACTATGTGTTTAAAAACTAAGTTTATTACAATTTATTTCCAGTATTTATTTACACTAAATTATTTAGTTATTTATATACAGAATAATTTATTTATCACTAATTACATTTATTTCGTTCGTAACTACACGAGGTTATTTACTGTAGAACCCCTTGTTTTTCCTTTGTGCTACGCTCTGCTTCATGTCTACTGTCCTCTGGATTTTCAGCATAGTCTTCACAAGAGTACTACAGCCACCTAGCCCACTTCCTCTGCAATATACAGGCGGTTTAGTCTGAGTATCTTTTTTGAAAACGTTATTGTTGCTGATAAGAACTATACAGTGTGGTTGGTCTTTCATTTTACACTAATTAAATTTGGCAGAATCAAGATTCTGGAAAAATTTAGAAGCCTGGGTTACATGGTCTTTTGCTCTCTCAGTGATAAAACAAAATGGCAGCCATTTGAAAAATAGGTTTTTCTAATGGACTTGACAAAAGCCTAAGGAAGGCACCGCTTAAGGATCGGTAAATTGTTTTGAAATTGTTATTAGCATAGAACGTCCAGTTGGCTCAATCCGGGCTTACTTCGAACGCTTCTTGTATTTGTAAACAATATAATGCAGCAATTTTAATGCAGGTTTAAAAAATAGATATTTCCTTCTACGTTTTCAAGACTTACTTGTGGCAATCACATTATTATTTTAATCACTTTATTTATTGGTCTACAGAAAAGCTAAAAATCGTGCTGCATCGAGAATCCCATAACCATTCTATGTAATTCTCCAATAAAATACAGGGTCTTCGTTACTGCTCTTTGGTCGTAGAGATAATTTATTATAAATATAAACACAACAATTCTACTGTCCCCCACAAATAAAAGTTAAAATAATCGTGCAAGTATTTACCATTATTTTCGTTCTTGTTTGGACACATCGGTGGAGGATAAAGACAGCCAATACTTGCCCGCTTCATGCTGGTTATATACAAAGCTAATACAACATTAGCAGCGTGAAAATACTAAGGCGCCATCTAATAGCAATGGCTCGACTTGCTGTTTTTATTTAAAAATTAAATATTTCCAAAAGGGAAAATACAGAAAGAATTGTTTTAATTTTTAGTAGGGTTTATATGTACGATAAATAAACTTAATATTTAGCCGTTTGCTGAGTTCGCTGCAGTTGTTACGGTTACTATATATGTGGCCAATGGCTGGCTGAGCTAGGGCTGCCAATGCTGGCTTTGTTACAGTTACTATATATGTAGTCAATGGTTGGCCGAGCTAAAGGTGCCAGTGCCAGCATTTAGCCATTAGTGCCAGAGAAAGATCGTATACTGGGTAGCATTTTATCTTGATCCGTTAGAAAGAATGCAAAAAATTATTTAACTTCAGTTCTTGAATTCCTTGCAAAACTATTCTTACAAAATTATTGAGTGCAAAATGAAAAATTAACTACACTATATAGGGCACGCTGTGGCATTAGTTAACATCAAACATTAAAACTCTTTCATGATTAGGAAAGATGTAGAAGATAAGCAACGGGTAGGAAACGCCAGTTTTTAAGGCAGTTCTAAATTATATTTATTTTTTCACTATTATTTGAAAAAAACAGATAACTTGTTGTTGGACTTGTTTGCTCTTGGTTTGTTAAAATTATTAATCTGTAGTAAAAATAATGGACCTATGTAGGAATACTTATCATACCCTTTAGGTCGGATTTGGCCTACAAGATTTCAAACATTCAATAATCTTGATATTTTGCATTGCAGCGTAAACTAATCATTAACAAAAAGCCAGAAAGATGGATCAAGTCTTAATTGCTGAGATACCAGAATCAGTGAGGTTGCCATTTCTGGCCTTGCGTAAATTTGGATTCTTTTCTACAAACAAATTTAAGGCGTACATACCAATGACTATACTTGTCTTTATTCAAGCCAACCTAATTCTAATAGCTACGTTACAGTTTGTAAACGCCAAAAAAGATATATCAGATATTGTTCGCAATTTGGAGAATATACTTGGTTTTACGTGTGTAAGCAACTTCCCTATTATATTGTTAAACTTAATAAACATATTTTATTTTAAGACTACTATTCATGATTGTGGTGTTTGTTAAATACAGACTCCATGATAGTTTTTAAAAGGAATTTATTCTAGGCACTTGTAAGAATGGTTGTTGTAACCTACCGTAATCAAGATTTTACAAGACTCATTCAAATGACTAAACTATTCTGGGATCCCAGTAAATGTGATGAACAAATTAAAATGGAACTAACTTTAATACGTCGTTTTACGTATCAATTACAACGACTATTATTATTTGTTGTTTTAATAGCTATAGTTTTGGTAGGAGTATTCCCCTTATTGCAAAATACGATACCTACTGGAATATGGACTATGGAAGGACACGAAAAGCTCTATCGTTGTGTGATGATCTGTCAAGTTATTATCTTACCCGTTTCTGGTCTTTTTATTTGCTTCCTAGATTGTTTGTATTTGGGATTTTGTTCTGAAATAGTTATTCAGTTTAGAATATTGGCGCAATATTTACAAGCACTTAAAGCAGATGGTAACACTTTTAAGGAAATGGAAATAAATTTATCCAATGAAATAAAAGACGGTGTTAGACATCATGTATTGATATTACGGTAAGCATAGAATACATCTACTGTTGAAACTTTGGTGTAAGTTACATTATTTTCCAGGTTTGTTAAGAAACTTCGACAAGCATTTTCTTTAGTGCTGCTGATTGAGTTTATTATAGATGGTCCTATGATTTGTGCGGAATTGCTTGCTGCGTTTGAAAGGTAACATTTAGATGATTTCGATTTAGCTAATTAATGAGCCACCAGGCGATGAGGTAGTGAATTCTGTTAGGCCAAGTCAGTTCCTTTGGTTAGTATTATTGGTTTATAGATATGAATATAGAAATAAAAACTTTCTTTAACGTATAATATAATTGTTTGAGATGTTTCAAAAATTATTATTTTCTTCTTCAGTAATAACTACTAAAATTGTAAAATCAAAAGTCATCAATAAGCAGGGGTTAAGATCATTAATTCTAAACTGTAAATTTATGTGTTTCAGTCGATCATACCAAACTCAAGTAAGACATCTCATTCTATTCACTATTTTCTTTCTTCAACTGGTTTTCTTCTGTATTCCAGCGAATTATGTAACAAATGAGGTAAATAAAAAAAATATTTCCTATGCATTAGTACGTTGCCAACATCATTTCAATAAAAATGGATGTAGCCAACGTCCCATCATAGCACATTGAGTATTTTTCCCATTGCAATATATGATTGAATGCATCTCAGCAATTAACCACTGGTATATTTCAATATGTAGCTAATTCTTTAACGTTACTGAGTGATGCCTTTGCTCAATCTAATAAGAAATAAATTTTTATAAATTGTATGCTGAACACTAAATTAAAGGATACTAAAGCATAACTGCAAAAACTACTGCATATGCCGTTAGCTAATTCTATTTGCTCATACACCATTTTAGAAATAAAAGAGTTACTATATAAACATGTACTTTTGAAATTATTGGGAGATTTTATAAGTGAGTTAGGATACTACCCAAGTGATAATTTGTAGAGCAAATTTCTCTTTTCTAATGTTATGTAACAAATGTTGTAGGCCATGGCAGTTGCAGACGCAGTCTATTTTTCCAAATGGTATTCTCAACACATTTTTGCCTTAAAAGTACCGTTGCTGCTTATAATTCAAAATTCCCAAAATGAAATTACCATAAAAGCTGGGGATTTAGTCACCATTAATGCAGGTACTATAGTGAATGTAAGTATTACATAAAGTAAACGCAATAGTTCGCATAAACCATCCCGAATTTTACAGGTGCTCAAGTTTGTATGGTCTGCATGGTCTCTAATGAAGGGATTACGGCCGAACTGAGTCGATTTTAAATAACATTTTTTACAGTTACGATAGTGAAAATCTTGCACTTATATTTAAGGTCACAGTATTAGTTAGAAGAGCAATGTTAGGTAATTCTAACTTTTAGTAAAGTTGCTTCTTATTATATTGCAATACGTCATGTCGAGCAACGTTTCCTTCTAATACCTAAAATTGTCTTATAAAAATGATTTAAAGAAGCCGTTCCTTTCAGAAACCTATCTGTTGGAAAGTTAAGCTTTTCTATCTATAGTTCTGCTTCATCAGCTTTGCTTGTTGTGTATTATAGATTTTAAAATAAATAATGTTTCTAAGTATAAATGTTACTTTTAGTCTACCACATTATTCCAGTAATTATGTTATCGCAAATGCATTATGTAAGTAGGTATTTTCTTTGCTATAGAGCACCAATTAATAAACATGAAATACCGAAATATGCATCTAACAAATGCTAAAAGTACCAAAAACCTGTAAGTAGCTTTTCCTAATTTTTGAGTGAGCCGACTTGCCGTACTCTGGGCTTTCTAGGTGGGGCAGACTCAGACTCAAGTCTCTTCAAGTCAAAATTTTTAAATATTTAGATGAGATGCTATCTAAACAACGGAATGTCGTACCAAAAAGATAATGATACCATCCCTTTATTCTCAATAAAGTGTTATAAAAACGTTTTTGTAGTTTTTCATTAAGTTAAAAAATAAACTCAGTAAATATTAAAAACAAAATTGAAATTTTTCGGTTTTTTTCGAATTATTTTGGAAACGTTTTGGAATATTTTTATTGTTTAAACGGCATCGTACTAGGCGCTTAATTGCGCTAATTTTTCCCCATTTAACCGTTTCTCTATCTCTTATAGTTTTCGAGGTCCATGCAGTAGCCCTCTCTATCTTGGACACATTGTATATCAGTCACAATTTTCTCGAAAGAAAAACAATAAAAAACAGCTTTACCGTACAACTTTAACTTTGACTTCAATTTACTGAAATTCAAAATCGAGATTTAACAGTCAGTTCACCACACACGTAACAAAAGCTGTTAGGACCATTCGCACAGTTACATGGTATTGTAATGTTAAAATATAAATTGAACAAAGCTTGTGTAGTTTACAAATTTGATTAGTCAAAGTGTTCTACGGGTAATAATAGAGTATAGATATGCACTTCACAAACCATAGTAAGGATAAGTTAAAACTTCTGATTTATACAGACGAATTCACTATTGGGTGGATAAATATGCACTATTAAGGAAGTATTTTAGTTTAATTCGGCTCCGAAAGTTAGAAATTCAAAGAAATATGAAAGGCATGGTATGCTAATTTGGTATACAAACCAACAATTTCAGAAATATGGTAGGTGATGAACAAATCATAATGACATATTTGGATTTAGCAAGCAAAATTACATAGAAATTGGCCAAAATTGTTCTTGTGCCAAAATCTTTGTCTATCAGTGTTATTAGAAACTATAAGCCCCAAGAAAACTAAATTCGATTGGTAATCAAACAGAATCTATAACTGAATGTAGATAAGTAATTAAGTAATTAAATTCCCAAGAAGGGCAAGGAAGATCTTTTCTAATTAAAGTAATTAAGATAAAAAGGTCAGTCTGCAGCTGATACATCTTATGGTTCTTCGGATCGGATTAAGTCTAGTGTTTAGTTTGATAATTTTCCATTTAGATCTTGATCTTGTCGGAGTTATTAGTATTCATAACAAACTAGTGTTGGCTGTTCATCAGCTTTAGATAACAAAAAGTTAAACAAAGTTGAGAAATTTAGTGTTTTGATTTTGTCAAGATTTAGTAGTCGTATCTTATACTTTATAAGCTACCTTTCTCTTGTCTTAAGATCATACTCGCTGTGTAACCGATTAACAATTTTTAAACCTTCAAAGAATTGCATGAGGAAATTGTATAATATCGACGCGTCGATACTTACCGTTACACTTAATTAATTTGAATCGCAGGATGCTAGCTTAGCTGATTGCCTTGGGGTAAGCAAGGAGTAAGTAAAGGAGTAAAACAGTTGTAGAAATAAAAACGTAAAACACTTAAGTA
>VTPC01083302.1:0-12666 GCA_011009095.1 Ignelater luminosus | reverse complement strand
AAAAAAATAAAATATAATTAAACTATAAAAAAACAGCTTATTTGTCTATAATTATTATATAAAAGTTTGAATGATTAGGTTACGAAGACTAAAAAAGTTTATGATTAGATGACAATGAAAAAGGTACTAAACAAGTCCCTAGAACTGTCACAGTTTCTGATCTATTTTTCAAAAATACGCATGCGCCCGACAGAAATTGTTGCAACTTTTATTGCCGGCAAGAAAAATCGAATGATTTTGAAATTAATCTAAAATATATTATTCTTAGACAGATTGTCATGTACGCATATGCTGATTTAGAGCACTACAATGTTAAATGTTGATAAACGAGAAACTGATAAATTTCTTTAAGAAAATTGTAATTCTCAAACAGCCGCATCAGCTTATTCAAGAACATATATAACATTATAAATTAATAAAAATATTGAATCCCACAAAATTTCACGTTCTAGAAAAAACTGAGATAAATCTCAATTATGTTGTATTTTTTTCATAAACATAGATTGAGCTTATCCAACAAAGTTGTAAACACTAATGAAATAAAGAATAAAGTAGACAAACGAGAAGAGACACTGAGTAAAATGCAAATCTTTTGTTTTATTTCTTAACAAACTTATTTAATAGGGAAAAAACATTTGACTACTATGTATTAAATTTCAAAATTAATTAAAGCTATACATCTTTAGAAAGCATCTTAAACGAACTATTCGATAGAGTCGAAATCAAAATTGGCGTCGCATTTAAAAAGAAGTGACGACGGTCGCCCTATCGCTGTAAACAAACAAAAAACAATCAGAAGAATTTTTTTATGCTCTGCCAAATTATTATCTAAAACTCTTTCTTATTATCTGCTTGCTTTAAAGAAATTCGATTAAAGAAAATCGAGTATTCTCGTTTTTAGTAAAGTAGGAACAAGATACTGACAATTGACCCTTAAAAGAGGCTATTTTAGCCGAATTTAACTTCCTTCGTATTTCTTACGGTTTATGACATTCCAATCAATGGTGGCAAAATGTAGGTTATCACTCAGTAATGTAATTATTTATAGTTCATAAGGCTCATACAAGGTATTCATCAAAAACGCGTTTCGCAAATTAACCGTTTTCAAGATAAGAGCGATTATATTCATTTTCAAAAGCTTAAATAATCAACGAGAGCTATTTCGTTTCAAGTGAAGGAGTCCCATTTCATGGCCTGCAAGGTCGTTCGACTTACGTAACTCCTTTTGACTTTTGTATTTGGGGTTACTGAAAAAATCCAGTAACGTGTCAGACCTCAGCGAATGGAACAGAGTTGTTAAACAATTCAAGCAAGATCGAGCTCTTAAAAGGGCGTGGAGTTCTTTCTTGAAAAGATGTAAATGCTACGTCGATGTGGAGAGAGCATTTCGAATTGTTCTGTTATAATTGCATTTTACAACGCTGAAACCATTGATAAACAAATCACTCTTATCTCGAATGGTTGATTTGCGGACCCATCTATATTAAGGCTTTGAAATTTGTTTCTGATCGTATGTATAGTGTGTTACAAAAAATAGGAAATTGTAAAAATACAAAATTTTCGATCTCGATTATCTCGAAAATATGTCCTGTAAAGTTACGGGAATATGGCAACAGACCAACAGACAGACAGACAGAATCATTTTTTCGATCATATTTTGTTTTACTTCGGCGCGGCGCGACGGTAGAACTTAGACGAAGATTTTTTTAAATGAAAAACACTTACTTGATTTTTATATATTGCTGAATTGCAGTTTTAAATGCTTTTTAGTGGTACGAGTATAAGGTTTGACATAATCTTTTTGGCTTACCAAGTTATAAAGTGAAAATCATTTTTCACCTATTGTACCATATCATTAAACATGAAAATCGCTGATTTTCATCAAATAAATTGCGTTTGTTATGCATCAGTTGTTAAACCAAAGAAATATATTTTACTGGGCATTGACAAGTAGCTATGTAGTATTTCTCTTAGGGTTTTCGAGATCCAAATGGTGAGCCTCGAATTTGAGACACACTGTATGTAATCGATCTAATTAGTTATGAACATTCGGAAGTTTAGTCATAAAGAAAAGTGAAATAAAAAACTTTCAATATCATATCCTTTTTTATCAGTATTTTTGTAGTTTTAGCAATAATTTTTAGGTACTTGTTGAAGAAGTAGGTAAAAAGATATTTCAGGGTATCTTAAAATCTGAAAATCACATTTTAACAATCAATGAATTCATCTCTGAAAGTATAGTAATAAAGATAAGCAAGGTTATTTATGATTTTTGTAAAGATGAGATATAGGTATCTTTAGAAAGATTTTTACAAATTATTAAATTATCAATAACGATTGACATCAAAGGGTATGAAGAGTTATATCGTTGATTGTAGCTTCTAACCACAGAATAGGAACAAGCGGCGAATTTTGAACGATTGAGACTATTAAATTTAATCAATTCCAGAACCAGTGGACAGTCTAGCAATTCAGTTGTATAAGAAAAGTAAATCTGGAATTTGATAATGGATAGTAAGCCAAACCAATGGAGGTCACATGAAACTTTTTATTAACGTAACTGGCAAATATTTTTTGTACTGACTCTAACATATTGATATAAATATTGCACTTTGGATTCTAGACTACACAAGCCCAGTTAATAATGCTACGCACCTAAGCGAAATAAAGACTACGAATAACCCTAATACTTTGTAAAAGGTTTACAGTTTTTTTTAGTAAAAACCCCAAGATTTTAAACGATTTACTTGTGATATATTTAGAAAAGGTTAATTTGTTATCAAAAATTATTCCCAAATCTTTAATAATGGAAACCGATTGCATTGGTGGTTGACTAGGTGATAAGGAAAAGTAAACATTGAATGGTTTCTCGTAAAAGATATTGTATATAATTTTTGAAAGTTTAGAAACAGCTTATTATTAACTAATTGTAGAAACGGTTTAAAAACTCTTGTAACAAACGACAATCCGACACATCCGAAATATTTATATATCGTCCGCATATAAAAGAACATTTGCAGACTATAAAGAATAAGGGACTAGATGGGAACCCTGCGTAACTCCCGACGTAATTCTGACAAAGTTAAAATAATATCCGTTAATCCTAACGGCCTGGGATCTATTTGTATATGATTTTATCCATCGAAGTAAGTCAGAAGGCAGTCCCATAATTTATGTATAAAGATGAAATCTGCATACATAGTGTCAACTTGTACATGCTTATCAAGGGTGTTTTGCAGATACTTGAAGTAGCTTACTAACAAGTAAAAATCCATACTGCTGAATAATAATTTGATTTTGAAGTATGGCCAAAGCAGTTTCATAAACAATCTTTTCAAAATATTTGCAAAGGATAAATAAAATAGATACTGATCTGTCCTAACTAATTCTTTATCGCCGGATTTGAAAATGGTAACAGTGAAGGTTTTTTTCCAAATCGTCGGAAAAACGTCTTCTTTAAGCGGCCCGTTAAAAATAATCGTTTAGTTTTCAACTGATACTTTGCATCTGCATCTGGAGCTGATTTTCTTGCAGCTTTAGCGTTTGAGAAGTTTTAGTTTGTTATCCTATGTAATGAAGCCTTGGAATTTGCGTGACTTTATTGGACATTGACATGCTGAAGAATGTTTGAAACTTCAGCTGTAATACCGAATATAAGTTCATACAATTCTGTGATTTCACCTACCTACCAATTTAAATTAATGTTGGCTATATCTTCTCCAACCAATGCAATTTCCTGTGCGCTTAGTATGCTTGGACTTACGCTTGGACTCCGTAGTGAAAAACTAAAAATAGTTTTTTTATACATAATTTTAGAAAATATCTTCGTTTTTTCTAACGGATTGAGTTTACAAGAGAAAAAACTATTTTATTATTGGTCTTAGGACAAAATGTCACTCCTGATAAAATTTTCTGCTTGTTTCAAAACCTCCAATAATGATAATATAATGTCGATGTTACCAAAAATAATAAAGAAAATTTTAAACACGCATTCTTTTAGTACTAAAAAAACGACTAAGTTCCAAATTTACTCAAAAATTACATTGCCATGTTTCAACTGCGCATGCAAAAAAAGCTAACACGATTTTTTAACTTAATTTAGACGCATTTGTTTTTCAGTGAAAAAGCGGCCGAGTTTCAAATTTGTTAAAAAATCCTGTTAGCTTTACATACAGGGTTTTTCAGATTTGAGCCTCACAATTGAGATCTCGGAAACTATAAGTGATACCAGGTTAGATTGAGGCAAAGTTGCGTATTTCTATGCTCAATATTAATCTAAAAAAAATTCGATCTAATTTTATTTGTTTTTAAAATAATCAAAAAAAAACGGAATTCTTTGATTTTTTTATTTGACATAACTTCTTTATTATTAAAAAAACCTCTAGAATCGTTGAAGACTTTCTCTAGAAACTTTTCAGACCTAACCAAAACTTTCTTTCACGTTACGGTTTTCGAAAACCATCATCAGTGTTAATTTGGAATTTGCCCTGGTGCGACAGAGAATTTTATGCAGATTTCAGCTGTACCAGATCAGGTACCCGTGCCTTAGATCATCCGAACCCAGTCTGTTAACAAACTTTTGAATAAAACTTGTGAATAAAAGCAAAGTATGTTTCATTGCTTGGTTATTTATTTAAATTAACAAATGAATAATGTTGATTATAGCAAATTCTAAGCATTGATGATTACTTAAACGGTCTGACATATTCCCACATTTGCACAAGTATAGTTTCTATGTGACCAAAGAGAACTTCTGAAGTGTGCAGGACGTAAAAAGTAAAAAGCACGCTAGGTCGAAAAGGCATTCGTAGTACATTGTTAGCTTGCATGGTATTCCATAAGTGGATTACTTCACCTATTAACCACAGAGCCCAATATCTGGTAAATTATTTAGTATTTCTGTAGGTGCAATTTTCACTTTTATAGTAAATATTTAACTCAACATCGAAATTTTATTATCTAAATCATCTAAAGAGTATCATATTTGCTGTTAAGGATCTAACATGTAGGAAACGCTTAGAAGTGTTAACTAAACTAAATACCACTTTTAAATAAATGGGAAATGATACCTAAATTAGAAATTTGCCGTCTATTAAGTATACACCATAAGTGTAGGCAGTTTGGTTTTTCTACTAATTGAAACATTGTTTTACTGTGAACACAAAGGTAAAACAAATGAAAAACTAATAAGTCCAAATGAAACTGGCTCTTTTTCCTTACCATCTGTCAGAGTTGCTTGCTTTGTGCGTTTTGTAGTTTGCAGTTAATTTCGTGGAAGGTTTAGACTTTGATTTTTTCGTTCTGTTCGTTCGTCTGCGTGGACTTCTTAAGGTGATTTAAATATACGCCAAAATAACTTTCTCCTAATTAGTTGAGGAACAAGTCTCTATTGAGGCTGATATGCCATTTTACAAAACTCAGGGTTTTCAATTATGTTTTTTATAAAAAAAAAAAAATTATAAAAACAAGTATATACTCATTTCGTTACGAATCTTGAAATTCTGTCCTGTGGAAACTCTATATAGAATCAGCGGTTTTCGAGATATAAGTGAAAAACTTCAAAGAGACCCACGTTTTCCGCTATTTTTTCAAACTGGAGACTAACACACAACACTTTTTAGTGCGTTCAATAGTACCTACGTAAAATACAACATATCTACGCAAAAAAATTTTCTTCTATTTTTTCCATATTTATTTAAAAAATGTCTAACACTACATACTTTACTATTATAGGGTGGTAGCACTTTCTTAAGGATCAAATCCAAAAACTAAAAAATCATGCTAAATCCAAGGTTAAAATGCCAACCTTAACAGTGTGATGTGCACATAGTATTTGTAAAAGGTTACAACATTTATAAATATGAGAACAATGAAACATAACTTTGTTTGGTGTAACGCAAAAATGTCACAGTCGGCGTAATCGCATAAAACATCGTACAAAAAGGATAGGCGTACAGAAAAGATAACACGATGATCTGCATTGAACGAAAGCATAATAGGATGCAACAACTTAATAACACTAACGAAACTGTGAAGTTTATTAAATTCGAGGGCGGTGCTATAAACAGCAGAAACAAAAAATTTGAACTCAAAGAGTACGGCGATCTTCTTTGGTATTTTATAAATTGTATTGACTAACTGTTGTTATTCTTTCTTGAGCTTTAATTAATAGACAAGTGGGTTATTGTGGCCTACAGTACACCACAAAGTAGTGTACACTTTTGTGTTCATATTAAATACACAGAAAACCAAAGTGGTTTTTTTCATAAGAAATAATCAATTGTTTTGCCGCGTTTTATTGGTTTTTTGTTTTCATAAAGCTTGTCACTAAACCGATGGGGGCACTGATGTCGGAACATCAGTTGAACAAAAGCATTGTTTTTGAAGTTACTTAAGTTGCATAATACTCCAATAGTTAAAAAAAATAAATTCCTGGACATGCAATATTATTTGTGTAAACCAATAGAATGTTTTGTAAGTTTTAATTTATTATCATTTAAAATTAGACAAAAAAAATTAGAAGGAAATCGCATAAAAAAGCTTTAACAGAGAAAAACTACTTTTAATCAAATATTTATGAAGAAAGATTATTTATGTAATCCTTTGTTAGTACGAGATCTTTTTAAGAACAATCAAGTACAACCGTAATAATTGTTGCTATTTGCAGCACCACCATCGGCCATGAGTCTTCCATATAAAAGATACAACCGTTGAAGAGTTTGACAGTTAGCTCTACAAACCCTAGAATAGTAGGTATATTAAAAACATGTTTTATAAGGTTTTCTGTTATCACATAAGTTCATGAGAACAAATGCGACAATGGCTTTATAACACAAGCTTTTTCTACTATTTTCTTTATTGAGGAATCAAGGTCCATTATTTTTGAATAAAATGGTCAAGATAATATTCAAGGATTTTTGAATGCATTGTGTAATCATGGTAACACATTGATACCTAAGTAATGGTAATCGTTATGTTTAATGTTATAATAATAATTGTCAAGCAAAAAAAGTGCAGTAGTACCAATCCACAAATCAGGGTGCTAAAAAGCCTTATTAACAAATCGAAAACGGTTAGAAACGATACGTCAATAAGGCTCAACTTTGGTGTAGGTTATTCAATCATGCTTCGTTCTCTATCCATCAGACCATCTGCATTTGCTCTTTGCTCCATTAGCAGAGTTGTTTTGGTTGACTTCAGGACGCGTCTTGTCACCGCTATTTGCTCTTTTCCCTTTCCACCTTTTTTTGACAGTTTTGAAAGAAATCAAACTAGATCTACAACTAAGCCGACTAAGTCGACCTTTTGTCCAATCTACTTTCTTCTTGGATACTTCTCTTTTAGTTTGAGAAAGCTGGAGATATATCTCAGATCGGGTTTCGTAGCTTTGTCACTGTTTTTCATTTTACATCCTTACAGAAAATCTAAATTAAAAATTTCATCTCTATTCGCAATGAGGCTTTGCTTCGTCTATTTGAGTTTCACTGTTCTATTCGTTAACAGGATTAAACTCTGCTTTCCACCCAAGCAAGTTGATTTACTGCTCCTTTGCCGACAGGTAGCTTGGCTAGTTTTCTTGTGTAAATTTCTTTGGGAAGCTAATCTGACCGAGGGTCAAACTTTCTGCTCTTCATCAGACCACCATCAGTGATCTGTTAGGTTAACTAATTAGAATTACCTTTTGTACTCTGCGGCCAGATCTCGTTCTCTCTATTTCTCTGTTTGTTCTTCTATTGGCTTGGTTGCTCTTACTTTTTAAGCATTCTCGTAAAACTAATCTAGTTGAAAGTTTGGATTTACTTTCCATCAAACAACCTGCAGTGATTCAGTACTCTTGACAATCGAAGCATGGCGCCTAACATAGGTAAAATCTCCTAAGGCGCCGCACCGTGTAATAAACTGGGTGATGACTTTAATGGCAGTTTTAATTGTTTTATTGATCACGGCGCCTAGTCACTGTGGCTCTTACAGCAAGTTGCATCATTTGCACGCCCTTGCGCCGGCACTTTATTTAATATCTTTAATATTAATCTAAATTAATTTTAACGGCCCATTTTATTAATAATGCAAAGTCATTTTCTAACGCTCTCCAACAGCTCTCAGACGGTGGCAAAATTTATTTCTGTTAACTTTTAAAAACTTCTACGCCTCAATTGTTTTTAATTTTGAGTGTTCCATCCGTTATCGTAAATCTCCCTTAAAAGAATTGACCAAAAATCTTTGAAGAGTTGTCGTTTTTACGCACAAAATCTGTGTCATGTCCTTTGGTGTAATGGCATGATAACAAAATGGGCCAAAACATTGTATTATACCGAAGAGAACATGTGTTAAAGAAATCAACCAATTCTGATAGACATTTACGAGTGTACCATTCTCTATTTAACGCTTAATATCTAACTCATTTTACGGATGGTTAAAAGATCGTAGCTGTTGAAACGTTTTATCGCCATTCCCACATTTGGAGCATATTGGGTCTTCCTGTATACCTATGAACGATAGGTGCCTCTACATTAGGCCACCAGACTATCACAATAGCGTGTAGATGCAATAGGCTATCTAAGAATTGATTTCTCAGGGTCTACCTATCACCTGGCTCAGCTGCCAGAGTTTCACTGTCGACTTGATTTCCATCTTGTCGACATATCACTTTTAGTTTGATTTCCTTTCCAAGGTCACCTCTAAGTACTTGACTTCCCGCGCGAGCGATAGAGGTCTACCGTGCAATATGGTTTCCTTTAAACCTTCTGTTCTTTTTTTCTTGGTAAAAAGAATTACTTGTCTTGGATAGATTGACGTAAAGGTTATTGTCGTTACACTATCTTCTTATGATCTTGCAGGCCATTCGCGTTCGGTCGCAGACGACGTTGAAAAAGCTACCAGTGACTAACACTAGCCCGTTGTCTGCGTATGCCTGAGCAAAAAAACCGTCCGATGTTAAGCGGTCCAAAAGACAATCCATTTATAGACACCACAGATGAGGTGAAAGACAGCAGTTTCCTGAAGCAGTTTACTTCTAGCTAACCAATGTGGGTATCACGTTATAAATACTTGTAGATACTTTTGCGAATTTCTTCTAAGACATATAATGATGCAACTGATCTCAAAAGTCAGGATACTGAAATAATCTTATTTCCAATATCAACTTGAAAATTTCAATTTTAAAACTTTCAGGACTTGCGTTATTGATGACCTAGTGTACTTTCTTTGTCAATATGTCGCCTCTTTGAGGCTGCCGTACACCCGCGTGCTGCATACATCCTGCACACGCGATTAGAACGGTCCTGCTCTTAAAGCACCAAAATAGAAAATCATAATTAATTTATTATCTGGCAGGAGAAATGACTTCAAATTGCGAACTTAGTGTATCTTTAGAATATCTTTACAAAATAGGCAGTATTGGTTTGGAAACCTTAATTACTTATATTATCTTATTATCAAATACCAAGCGAAAACATGAAACAAATGAAATTAACTGAACGAGACATACGAATATCATAGTTTTTAAATTGTCAAAATTCTGTTTCCGTACACGGAAAAAATGTTTTGTTGGTGCTACAAAAAGTTTAATGGAATTTTGGGCAGCAAATGTTTTTGCAATAGCAGTAAATATTTTTGTCGCACAGTATAATTTTCTGCTCTTGCCACTACAGCAAAAATATTTACTGTCCAAAATTCCACTAAATTTTCTGTAGAACTAGCAAAACATTTTTTTCCGTGTAAATCGCCTTAAAATGACATTATTAAGCACGGGAAAAAGAATAAAAAAGAATTATCCCTTTCAAAATTGAAAATAAAGAAGGATTGGTTTGTATATTTCAGAAAAAATAAAAACTCAAAACAAAATATTTTATATAAAGTCTTTTGACAAATCAGAAAATTGAAAATGAGCTTAAAATTTTGTTTTCTTCTCTTGTGAGTAACTTCAGCACAACTGGGCATGCATGCTTTTGATTGATTTTATTTTTTATATTGCTACTTAAGAAATGCTGTATTTAGGCACATATTCATTGACAAAATCAAAAATGAACAAAGTGATTGCTTTAAGTAAGACGCCAAACTCAGAAAAATATAGTTAGCCAGATCTTGTGTACTACACCGATATTCAACTGTTTAAATCGTAAGACGGTCATTTACGAATGGTAGCGTAGAATTGTACTTTCTGAAAATCTGTAAATGCAACATTTACGACTATCGTATATACACAATTACGAATTTTGGATTGTTACGTCGACTGTGCACTGTAGATTGAATGCAGTCTAAACCGGCCAATATTAAAAAAACAGCTTGTCACAAAAATGACTGTAATGGGTCTTAACGCGTTCTATATACTCTAATGTTCCCACCATATGCATATTACTTCCTTCCTAATCTTGGCGAAGCAGAGTAGCCACGTAAACTGGGACTTCTCGATTGTTTTGTCGGGAAAAACAGGGAATACGATTTTCGAATATAAACGTATCCTCTAGTCAATTTTTACACATCTTTTATCTGAAGGTTAATTTTGTGTGTTTCAGTGATTTTCAGATTTTTCAGTAGTTAGCTGCAGTTGTTATAGAAATTTGAGAATATAAAAATCATAAAAGATTTAGAATTTAGAAAAGGTAGTAGAGGTCTAATTCTCTTTGCATTGTCTTATCTGTTGCCTAGCTAACAATAACTGAAAAAATATTGTTTGTTTGGTGTCGGTACTTTGTCCCACAATCAACTGACTTTGATGATTCAAGCATTTTGAGTGCGCCATCTACATTTTTATTTAGAATTGTATTTGTAAATAACAACTTGAGGTTATGTCAAAGAAGTCTAAGTTTTGGTCTCTAGGTTATGTAACTGTTAAGTTATGTAAATTTCTTTAAGCAATCCAGTGAAAAATGGACAACACCGCATTATTTTATTTCAAAATTTTATTTATTAGTTAATTTTTAAAGTGTAACCTATATAATTTAAAAAAAATAAGAGGTACATCATTAAAAATTTATTATGATTGCGAATAGAATTGCACCAATAATTCATTTAATGCCAGTTTAAAACCATGCTGTAGGTAACTCAGTCGTGCCTGTAACATTTATAATTATGATAAACCCTAACAAGAGGTTACGAGAACCCGTTGTTTACGATATCTCACAGAATTGCATTTCAGGATTTTGGAATTTTACTAATCTTGCAGACAGCTTTACGGTTTTAGAATCGTGTTCAGAATTGCACGTGCTGATTTTTAAGAAATTTTCTATTGTACATGTAGTGTGTAGTGTGTAGCTAACAAAGCCGTTATAAACTACTGCGATGAAAGTAAACGAGCAGAATTTTCTAAGAAAAAGAGTCTACGATATGCTTGGACAGCAAGAGAGAAATAGTGTAAGACAACACCTTTTAGCTGAAAAGACGAGCAGAAAGACTTTAAATAACATTTTTAGAAGATATGATCAAGGTTTGCCAGTGCATAAAGCTGTTCGAGGTGGACGAAGAAGCAAATTAAATAATGCACAAAAAAGAAAACTAGTTGAAGCCGCCAAGAATACAATTGGAACGAGCACAACGAAGTTAGCCAATAAATTTAAACTGTCAAATGCCGGAATATGGAAAATTTTAAAGAGGAACAATATTTCATATCATAGAAGAGTTACTGTCCCAAGATGTACTAAAAAACAAATAGCAGAAATCCCAAAAAATGCCGTTTACTTAGAAAATATTATTTAAAAAAATTTTGAAATTATTCTTGATGATGAGAAATATTTTATATTTATTTTCATGCAGCACCTTGGATCGAAATAAAGAATTTCATGCAGAAAATGTTGAAGAAACATTACCTAATATAAAATTTATAAGTAAATCCAAATTTGAAATGAAAATTCTGATCTGGTGTGCTATTTCGTCAAAAGGAATTTCTTCAATTTATGTTCAAAAAAATAGAGGACAAGCTAGCACCGCTGACGTTTATATAAAATAGTGTTTACCCAGATTAAAGAAATTCATTGAAAAAATCATGTAAACGACAATATTATATTTTGGCCAGATTTGGCATCAAGTCATTACGCGAAAAAGACACAGTAATGGCTTGATGACAATGATATCAAATACGTCCCTAAGGAGGCAAATCCTTTTAATATACCTAAAGCTCGGCCTATTGAGAATTTCTGGTCATTGCTTGTTACCGAGGTATATAACAATGGCTGGGAAGCAGAAACCGCTGAGCAACTTGAAAAAAAAAATCATCTATTGTGTAGAAAAAATTGATAAAAAGGTTGTTCAAAGCATGATTGGAGGTATAAAACAAAAATAAAAAAATTGAAGATCACGGACCCCTATCTTTGTAGAAACCATTTTTTGTATTGTATATAGTATTAAGTAAAAAATCAAAAATTTAATTGTTTAAAACTTTTTTGTTTACTGTACTAAATAAACGTTTGGAAATTGGGCCAGATGTTAGTTAACACATGTAAGTTGAAGTAGTGATTAAACTCGTTACATTGTTCGAGTCACTTTTAAGATTTTAAATTTTTTCCCTTATAATTATAGTTTCTGTTTAGCTTTCTCTTCACATTTTTTATACCTACTGTTTTTAAATTTATGCCATAAAAACAACAATGACACATAATTCAGCAATTTTCTGGATTAATATCGACGAAACACAACACATATAAATATTACTTGAAAAATAAGATTTTCCAA
>VTPC01083295.1:5058-16341 GCA_011009095.1 Ignelater luminosus | reverse complement strand
GGACGCCCCCAAGTGCGAAACTTGACTAACGTGAAGAAAACAAAATTATTGACCGTTTGAGCGCACCAAGAAAATAATTATGAAGACCAAAGCAATCTTTAGCTATACGTTAACAACTAAAGAGAAGGAGGGCAACTTTAATAGTTCACCATCACAGATATGTCAGAAATAAAATTGAAGAAATTGCATTTGAGACAGTATAAGCGTGTCTGGGAAGGAAACAACTTTGACGGTATTTAGGAACACGATTGAAGTGAGAAACGAGAAGTGCCTGACAGTAACCAAGATGGAAAGAGACGGTTTGGGGCCCCAAGTGCGAAACTTGACTAACGTGAAGAAAACAAAATTCTTGACAGTTTGAGCGCACCAAGAAAATAATTATGAAGACCAAAGCAATCTATACGTTAACAACTAAAGAGAAGGGGGGCAACTTTAATAGTTCACCATCACAGATATGCCAGAAATAAAATTGAAGAAAATGCATTTTAGACAGTATAAGCGTGGCTGGGAAGGAAACAACTTTGACGGTATTTAGGAACACGATTGAAGTGAGAAACGAGGAGTGCCTGACAGTAACCAAGATGGAAAAAGACGGTTTGGACGCCCCCAAGTGCGAAACTTGACTAACGTGAAGAAAACAAAAGCCGCTACCGAGCTCCTCCCCCACATCGCGCAAGTAGGGGTGCGACCCTGAAACCATTTGTATGCCGCATCATCACCAACAATCTTGCGAGTGCATAATTCTTCTTCTGCGACCGTTGTTTACTTGTTCACCAACAGCTGACCACCAGAATCATCTGATACAATCGCTAGGCACGTGGGTACCTTCAACACACCGGGGTCAATGACCTCACAATTTCATTACCTAGCCAGACGCTATATGGTGTATTTTATCATCCTGCTGAAGATTTTACCAGCTGCTACCCTTCACTACCAGCCTCTACAGGTGAGCCGATGCCCCTATCTTGCCAACCATCTCGTCAAAACCAACTTAATGAAATCCAAGACAAGGTCCGCTTACCAACAACTCTTCGGGTACTTAATACAAATTGATCAAATAGCATCAACGTCGCTAGCTCCATACCATCAACACCCTCGCTCCAAGAAAACATCTGCCTTCACCGGACGCTGCTACCACCACTATCCATGCTGCAAGACCGTCAATCCACCATCTGCTGCTGCACCGAGTCCTACTTGTCCAAACCTACCTCTCTGTTTCCAACGGCTGGTCAAGTGTCGATGAACGAGAACAACAAACGCAGTTTACCTCGCACTCCAATAACCAACGCGATGATAAGGCTTAAAACGGCCTCTCGCCTTGCATTTGCGCGACAAGAAGCAAATTAATTTTGAAAACAATAACAATCTTTGGTTACACGCTAAAAACCAAAGAGAAGAAGGGAAGCTTTGATAGTTCACCATCACAGATATGTCGGAAATGAAATTGAAGAAGCTGCATTTTAGACGGTATAAGCGTGTCCGGGAAGGAACCAACTTCGACGGTATTTATGAGCGCAATTGAAGTCAGTGCCTGACAGTAAGCATGAAGGAAAGAGACAGGGCGCCCCTAAGTGCGAAACTTGACTAACGTGAAGAAAACAAAATTTTTGATGGTTTGAGCCCAACAAGAAACGAATTAATCTTGAAAACAAAAACAATCTTTGGTTACACTCTAACAACCGAAGAGAAGAAGGGCAACTTTGATAATTTACCATCGCAGATATGTCGGAAATAAAATTGTTGCATTTAAAACGGTATGAGCGTGTCCGAGATGAAAAGAGCTTCAACGATATTTATGAGAGCGATTGCAGTGAGAGATAGTGACCAAAATGAAAAAAGACAGTTTGGGCGAGGCCCAGTGCAAAACTAGTTGCGATGATACAATCAAAATCGAGACTACTGAAGGGAAGTTATCGAAATTAAAATGCCTTTAATGCAAAAGGAGGTATTTGATGGGATTGAACGAAGTCACGGACAAAAATAACTTCGAGGGTGTAATCATGAACAAAATATCGAAAGAATTATAGCGAAGAAGACCATTTTGGACAAGATACAATGCAAAAGAAAAAGAGAACGAGCAAGAATAAAATTTGTCGTGATAGTACGGAAAGGAGACTTCATCTGTTACAAGTACCAAAGGATTGACTACAAAAGGGAATCTCTATGACAAAAATACAACAGAAATAAAAATTACCATCGTTGCAAGCACGGCTAGGTGGAAAATTAACATTCACTGCAAGAACACGTCCATAGTGATGAATCTTGAATTCTTGACTGCATGATCAAGACCAAGGAGAAGAAGAGTAACTTTGATGGTTGATCATTACTACTTATAGTGGGAAAAAATTAATGAAATTCGATGGTAAAAGCACGATCGAAGTTATGGAAGAGGAATGGCTAATGGTGAAAACAAAAAGAAAATACCTAAGATTAACCAAATAAATCTAACGATAGAAGCATGAGTCATGATCAAGATGGTGTAAACAGAATTCCTGTTGTGAATAACTTTGAGAGCAAAAGCAGCTTAGATAACTCTAAGGGAAGTTTTTGCAACAAGAACAGGACAGCTGAAAAAAGTATGAGTTACAACCAAGAGGGTGCAAAGAGAATTCTTGTGTTTGGGCACAACCAAGGACAAAAATAGCCGAAGTCAGGAAACTTTCGACGACAAGAACAGGACAGGACGGAAATGCTTGGCAGCGATCAGAGAGGAAAAATAATTTTTAGTATGAGTCATACTCAGTATTTCGACGGTTTAAGCATAACTAGTCGTGAGAGTATACTTACCATTGAAACTACAAAGAAAAAAGCATTCCAAGCTTGAACGCGAAGCGAGGTAGTCAACCAAGGGGGTCAGAGAACGCGCGTGACGCACTGGCGCTGAAAAGTACGGGAACAACCAACCAACAATGCGGCGCAGATCTGGACCTACATTCACCACCAACGGGGCGGCTTAAGGCCGTACCACTGCACCACTCTACTCGACCGTCGAACTTCAAGAATTGGGGCACTTGAGGGCCGCAACCGCCACTTTATCCAAACCCACGGCGCGGTAAATGTGTCAAAACGGTCACTCCACACCACCAACCCGGCCCGGACACCACCACCATCTCATCTCAGCTGCCGGGACCGTCATTACCACTTCCTTTCCCACCCAAGACCTTGAGCATGAGGCTCCTCAGGGCACCCACTCTATCGTTTCCGGAAATTTGCCACTCGTCCGCTACAGCGTTCACCTCCAACAATCGCCTCTCATCCAAAAATCCTTTCTTCCCACCTCCAAAGCGTGAACCGCGGGGGTTGTGATTCTGAAAGGAACCGTTTTTAACAACAAATCCTAAAAACCACTACCTTAATAATATTCCACTTCAACCAATCCGTGCTTTCACTTTGGTGCGGTGCAACCACCATCATCTACGAAGAGGCGACCACCACCACCATCTACGATTTGCGATGTCAGCTGCAATTAACATCACGACGACGAGCCATCAAGAACTCCACCAAAACCGCCGCCACCACGAAGTACGCGTTCCAGTCCACCAATCAAGATTCCCCAAGCCACAGACAAATTAAGTTTTCTACGGCCAGCCACCTTCGGTGGCATTTAGCGTTGAACAGCAACACCAAAGGAAAAATGATTTTGATGACAAAAACAGTGAAGATGACACAATGGGAATTTCTGACGCTCTGCTTGTTACTGTTAGTTCCCCGCCGAAGGCGGGAAACCGTTTTAAGTACCGAGCACTTCTTCAGCCGTTGTGGATGGTTGAATGGTTGGGAAGGCAGAAAATGGTTCTTGTTCACGTTCATCGGCACCAGGCCAGCCTTTAAAAGTAGGAAATGTAGATTTTGGAAGTACAGAAGTTGGTGTGTCGGCGTCCCGTTTATGCGAGGCAGTTGTAATTGCTTAGCGCGGAGGCAATTTGTCGGTACCTGAAATGTGATGTAACAAAGGGCTTAGGCTGCTGGGCAGCGCGTCGGAAAGTGTATAGATGATGATAAGAATCTGCCTGCTATTAAAAGAGCCCGCAGTAGCGTCTTAGCAAAGTAGCGGTAGTGGAGATCATTGACCCTGGTGTAGCCTAAGTTGGATATTGCTGGGTGTCGACGTTCTGCCGAGTTGATGTTATTGCGATGTGGAGTTAAAGTTGTAAACGCTCGCGACAGGAGCAATTGATATGGTTAGATATTCATTGGCTGTCTTCGGATTCTAAACCACGGTGATGGAAAAGCGAACAACAGCTATGGTGACGCAATATACAAATGGTTTTCGGGGGCTACACCCTTACCTGCGCGTTCGTAGGGGGGTGAGCTCGGTAGGGGTCGCTAGGAACGTGCGGTGGCAGTGGCAAGACGAGACTTTGGGATCGTGAAACCTACCAACACCTCGATCCGCGATGCGTTTGAATGCGGACACCCGGGAGAGCAGGGAAAACAGACCCGCGCCAATAGTCGCGCCTCTCCCCCAAGGCAACGCCGTACGCGGATGGAAAATGGACTTTTAGGCCTTCGCTTCCGAAAACTGTTTCTGACGCCACGGACAGAAACTAAATGTGACAATAATCAGGGAGAAAGATGATTCCAAGTGTAGGAGCGCAACCAAGATGGTATAACGAAAATCTTTGGCGGTTTGAGCACAACCACAACAAAAATAATCATCGTAATAGTCACAATTATTGAGACTACCAAAACGAAATAACTTTCACGGCAAAAAAGAACAGAGAATACGAAAAGGAAATTCTTGACTCCAAGAACACTAAGGAAATGCCTAACAGTGTCAGTTTCAACTGCAAAAACACGACCAAGAACACACGACTTGAGCACAATCAGGATCCAAATCAGTATACTTACAATTGATATTAGAAGAAAACGATGATTGAATGCAAAAATAGAGGAGATGATAATAAAAAGAATTTTTGACAGCACTGAAGGCAACAAGCAGCAAAAGCAATCTTTATGGTTTAGAATCACAATTATGTAAGGGCGGCTGGAAGGAAAATGAACTCTGACGATAGAGGCACTTCTTAAAGGAAGTTTAATTGGAAGGAAGAATAACTTTGCTGAGTATACGAAAAATAAACTCCAAATTGTACAAGCTCTATGAGGACTGAAGCGGCTGTTGGCAAAGAGGAAATTCTTGACGGTATTGAACGCAACCAAAGCAGATAAAGCTTAATGATTAGGTCATAGGAAATCTGACTTTGCAAGCGTGACTGAGAAGAAAATTTTAAATTTTTCTCTATCCTGAGCCAATATTTTCATCTCACTATAACTCTGATCTTCGTTTTTCCCTGCTACCTCTTCCCTCTACACTACCTTCCAACACATCTCTCATCAAACAATCTTTATATTTCTTTCTTTTCCTTATGTTACTTGTTTCCAACATTGATCTTTGTTCTCCAACTCTTCTCAGTAGTTCCTCATCCCTAACTTTATCCTCCCACCCTCCTCCAGACTCACATCTCCAGCGCTTCTACTCTTTTCGCATTTTGCTTCATCATTTTGCTATAACCAAGGCGAAAACACACACCTTGATTGCAGAAGTACAACTAAGGAAATCAGAGCAGATTGAATGGATTATCCACTATTGATATGTTTGACGAGATTTCGAGAGTGACCAATGGCAAAACCAGTAATGATGGTTCAATCACAACCAGGATGGCGGAAAGAAAGTTCCATGCATTACGAGCGAGATGGAAAGCAGTAATAGGTCTGATAAGAAATTCTTGACTGTACGAACGCGACCGAGGACAAACTTAACCTTGATGGTTTAACCGCAGCTCAGATGATAAAGAGAAGATCTCAGATCTTACATACGTGAAAGAAATGACTTATGGCAATAACTTTACTGATTCAAGCACGTCCAGGCGAAAATAAAATTCCAAACTTTGAGGATCAAATCAGCTTTTGGTATTGTAAAACGTTCTTTGAGATCTATATGTAAGATTGAATATGAAAGAAACTTTCCCAGGCACAATACAAAACTTAACGTTAATTAACCCTTTTGAGTGGAAAGGTTAGTTAAAAATCTTTCTCATGAACAGTTGATTTTAAATATCCAGGTATTCAGTAACATTTTCATAATAACTAAAAGCCACTAAAATGTAAAAACCTTTAATAAAATTTTATTTTAAGGAATTCCCTAACCTTCCCAATTATAATTTCTCTGAAACGTTTTAAAAGTTAAAACACATTTTTCCTTTTGTCTTATCTTACAATATTTTAATGATTTAAAAGCAAGGATGGCATTTTTGTCACATTCAATAAATGTTTGCAAAGAAAATTCTAGAGAATACTGAGACATATTTAAAATAAGATTTAAAATAATAAATCTCTTGAAATATAAGGAGATTAAGCCGTTTGGGGAAAATGAAAATGACAATTTCTTTTTATTTGGGGAAAAGAGAAACTAGAGAAAAACTGCAAATAATAATTTATTAAAGATTAACTACAGTGCTCGGTTACAATTCATTTATTTCTATTTAGAACTAACGAAACCGAGCTATTACTTTGTCTAAAACGGTATTAATTCTTAAAGTAGATTTAAAAGGGTCTTTTTATCGTACGAATATTATTTTCTACATTTTCTATTAGTGGTTAGGCTGTGCTAATGAATAATGACTACTCCTATGTCGTTGGTAGATGGTCTATTATGTTTCAGGTGCTTTTGGACTTTCTTAAATCACTTTGGATAATTAAGAGCACAAAACATTATCATTGTTTAATATTTTATGCAACCTCAAACTTAAAATTATTTTATTTTTTTCTTTTTTCAGGTAAGTCGGTGAGAATCCACCTAAACGTAATTTGGAAATCTTTAATTAAGGCTCGGTAAGTTGTCAAGGACATTATTTATGAACATAGATATTGCTTTGAAGAATGAACACTATAAGATTACAATATTTTGAAACTTCCAGAGAAAACCAATCTCGGTTGTTCCCAAAGGTTACAAATCTGAAAGTTGTTATTGGACCTACCTTGACCACTCTTTCCATTCTTATTACTAACTGATATTGTAAACAATACAGTTTTATTTATTTTAAGTAGGTGATGCCTTTCCTATCTTCATTGTTTGCTGTAACAAGAAGATAGAAGAGGGATAGTCCTTAAAGTTACATAAATAATGTAAAAAAATAATCTTAAGTTTCTGAACCATTTAACAATAATTAATAATTTGTAATTTGTACATTTAAAATCTCCCGTCCTCAAAACATCAGCCTACACGATCTTTCTTATTTAATTTACTTCCGTATTATTTTCTTTTGAAGTTTGTATACTCCATTTAAGTTTGCTAATGTATACAACTAAGTTGGAGATTGTTACAGAACAAAAGCATTTATGATTAGAAAAGTGTTAACTAGACAAATTCCTCGACACTAAGCTTCATTGAATAGCAAACCAGATTTGAAACTTTCTTCAATAAGTAAAACTGCTCTAGATAAAGTTCGTTTGAATAGAAAATAATTCAATAGTTCTCCCATTCGAAGTGAGTTTTGTTTTGGTGCTACCTTCAATTGTAAACGTACAACATGCAAAGTTTCTCCATCAGTCGCTTACTTAGTCGACCTTTGTTTATGTAGAAATCTGAAACGGGAATAATATTGGTTTTAGTTTAAATATATATAGACGAAATTGAATTCGATATTACGTTTTGCAACTTTCCAGTTAATTCAGTGCGAACTCCTAGCTGAACTTTCCGTTTTAAAGACTGCAACATTCTTCTTGTTTTTTTAATTTTAGTCCGTTTTCTTTATCCCTTTTCTGTTTATAATTACGTTTTGTGTAACTTTGTGCAAGCGGAAGTTGTCGTCGCGAGTCTAGTAAATTATTATGGCATAGTAATTTTGATGGAAGGTCTGTAATAAATCAAATTTATTAACTTTAAACTTCCTTCCGCGGGCCCCAACGTTGACAGAGGATCTGATCCTAACTGAAGGGATTATTATTAACGTTGTTTGTGCCACAAACTGAAACTTTAAAGATGATCCTTGATTTAACGCCAAGAAATAATTTTTCTTCCTTTTCACTACCGATAAATCAAAGCCGGTTTGCTTAATTACATCAATTGCTACAATCTAGACGTGCCAATTTAATCGATTATGAAAATAAATGCGGCCACACAACAGCATAATCAACCACCCGCATGTATAACCAGGTAATTTTGTAATAAATTTCCAATAACACAATTCCCTGTACGAATACTGACGTCCGTCTTTTTTACCCGTCGCGCGCCGGCTGCGATGGGAGAGAGATAGGAAATCAAGTTTGTATAGTAGTTGAAATTCATTAAAGGGAGGTGGGACGTGTTCGCATTACAAGCAGGGTAGTTATGTTTTATAGGTTGCGTGCACTGGATAATTATTGTTATCACATCATCGCAATACACCTGACTCCCACGTATAAACTTATACATATACATACATTCTAAACGAATTATTTTCTACCCTTGAAATGGCACTTCCGAAAAAAAAAGTTCGTTTTCTGCACGAACTTAACATTTTCGCCATTTACATTTCTATCGTTTTTTGTGCTCTTGAGACTTTAATGGAAATATTAATTCATTCTAACTATAAGGGATTTAATAAATTAAAACAAAAGGAACAAACATAATCTTTTAATAGGCTTATTTAAGTCTGAAACAGTTTTATTGGCACCAATTCTGGTATTAAAAGGTTTGATGTACTTTTGAACTCTCCCCAATTGCACCGTACTTGCTTCATTAGTACTCTGATACGGAGCATTGAAATTGCCTTGTTTTCTTTGACATTAAAGTTGTGATTCTGGGAGGCCGGTTACAGATAGGATTACTACAGACTGTTCTACTTGCCAGCTTTGAACCAAGTTACCGATTTAACGAATTCGCCTACTTTATCATTACGAGTTAGATTACCATAATATGTTTGACCGTTGGGAAAAATCCTCCTGCAGTGTTCGAGTTTGTTATTGAAGTACAAGAAGATAAGTTGTAGGTTTTTCTTCTTCTTCTTAATCCTGCCTTCATTTACCAACTGGTGTAAAGGGTTGGCAAAAGCATTTCCATCTTGTAGCCTTTAGCGGGTACCTAGAGCCGGGCATCTACTAAACGTGGTCCGGTCTACCAGTCGCTCTGTAACAAGGGACGCTCTGACTGTCGTGTTCCTGATTTTGTCCCTTCTGGTCTTCCCAGCTATCACTCTCAGGTACCCCATCTCTGTAGCCTGGAGCCTGATTTCTACCTTGTTGCTTATGTCCCAGCTCTCGCTGCCGAAAATGAAAATCGTGATGTAGGTAGACCTGAAGATTGCCATCTTAGTCTGTTCGCTCATCTACTGCTTCCTTAGGAATCTGCTAGTTTAGTTCTTGAATAAGTTTCCCATTCTCACTTATCATTACTAAATATTTGAACTCATGAACCTGTTGCAGCATCTCCCCGTGAACCGTCACATTGTGGTGCTTTAGCTTTCTTGATATCACCATAGTTTTAGTCTTGCCGCGACTGATAACTAAGCCAAGTTGCTCGA
Organism: Ignelater luminosus; assembly: GCA_011009095.1. Taxonomy (NCBI): domain Eukaryota; kingdom Metazoa; phylum Arthropoda; class Insecta; order Coleoptera; family Elateridae; genus Ignelater; species Ignelater luminosus. The sequence continues at coordinate 6,841 of VTPC01083295.1, read as the reverse complement.
AAGCCGCCACTAGAAGATTTAGGTTGAGCTGGAGCTTCTGCGCGGAATCCTCTAAGAGAATTACATGATCGGTACATACAAAGGAATTAATGAAGACAGGGTTTAACTTCCAGTTTCCTAGTTTATATCTTTTAAGTCTGTTGCAGTTTTTCAAGGTTAAGTTTATCCTATTCTTACTATGTTTCTACATTCTTTTTAAAAGCTTTTTACCCTTCTCGTTAAGTTGCATGTAAATCCTCGCATACTCGCACAAGATAAATAGCATCTTGGATCTCCCTGTTTGGTCTAAGACCACACTGCGCTTCTTTCAGTCTCTTTTCTACATGGCCCAGTAATTTGCTTTTCTGTATTCTACCGTAAATCCTACTAGGGACGCTAAGTAAGGATATGAACAGAGCAACTATAACAGGCAGCACCTAATTTTTGGGGATAGTGCAAGTCTCTCAGGAAAGCCTCCTCCGCTCTTTTGGGTGGCATCTAATCCAATGATTCTCTCTTCGAACTCTTCCTTGAGACAGTCGAAAACTTCTTGGGTTCCATCAGGTCTCGCACCGTCTTGTTGAAACCAATAATTGTTGACCATCCGACTGAGCCTGGCCTTTTTGATGAATTCCTTCAGAATTTGGTCCTTATAGGCAACTGCAGTCACATTGGTGTCCAAGAATATCGGACCGAATATCTTTTTGGCAGTCACAGAACACCAGACAGTTACTCGCTGAGAGTGGAGTGGGGCCGCAACAGTGAAATGCGGCTGTTCACTGCCCCAATGACGATAATTCTGTTTGTTAACATAACCATTGAGATGGAAATGGCATTCATCAGTGAAGTGAATCATCTTTACATTCATTTTGTCATTCTCGATGCGGTCGAGGATTTCATTGGCGAAATCGAATCTTTGGGTCACACTTCGTGGGCTTAGAGCTTGCACAATCTGTATCTTATACAGGAACCACTCCAGGTTCTGATGAAGGATCCTTAGAACACTGGATTTCGAAATGTCCAATATCTGTGCGGCTCTTCGTGTCGACGGACCGGCCTCTTCTTTGAAGCGCTTCACATTCTCTTCTGTTCGGACAGTGAACTCTTTGGTGGCCATTCCTGCCTTGTCATCCAACAGACTTCCGGTCCTCTCAAACTTGGCCATCAATCTATTGTTGTTTTTGTAAGAAATCAATTAATTAATTTTAAAAATATTGAGCAAAAATGTTTGTCCACCTCGGTCCTAAAGGCTCTCAGTGTTGCCGCCGGACTCTGTCCATTTTGGTACTAGAGCCGTACCAATGTCACTCTTTGTTCCAACGAATAGGTTGTCTTCGAGGTCGCCATTATTGTGATCAAAACACTTGTCAACAAAACCCCAGACTTTTGTGAGTATACCTACAAAAAACGACGTCAATCGGTTGAGTGGTTTGCGAATGGCGGCAATTTTAAAATTCCGCTACCGAATGGACCACCCTGTACATTGCCCAGTAATTTGTTTTCCTGTATTCTACCGTAAATCTTACTAGGGACGCTAAGTAAGGATATGAACTATAACAGGCAGCGCCCAGGTTTTGGAGATAGTGCAAGTCTCTCAGGCAAGTCTCCTCCGGTCTTTTGGGGGGCATCTAATCCAATGATTCTCTCTTCGAACTCTTCCTCGAGACAGTCGAAAACTTCCTGGGTTCCATGAGGTCTCGCACCGTCCTGTTGAAACCAATAATTGTTGACCATCCGATTGAGCCTGGCCTTTTTGATGAATTCCTTCAGAATTTGGTCCTTATAGGCAACTGCAGTCACATTG